>SJYT01063667.1:99180-169124 GCA_006410635.1 Cephalophus harveyi
TCCACCCCTTTTCTTAGCAGCTGGGAAGAGAGCGTAGGGAGGAGGGCTGTGTCGGATGTGGTGGGCGCAGTGAAAGAGGGGAGCCTGCTGTGAAGGACTTCCTTGAAAGAGCTGATAATAAATCTTTACTAAATATGGAAATAAGCGAAACAAAAAGAAGAACCTATGGATTGGAAGAATGGAGGGGGAAGGAAAAGGCAGGTGGCACAGATGCAGAGACTGAATAGGAGGTAGTGATTAGGCTAGAGACAATATGAGAAAGTTGTATCCAAAAAATTAAAATGAAAAGAAAAAAAAAAAGCAAAATCAGGGATTTTTTAGACGCCAGATAGACCTAGAATCTTGCTGTTGTCCCTTTGGAGCTAGTTCTGTGACTTTAGGTAAGTTGTTTAACCTCCCCAAACTTCTTTTTCATCTTTAAAATTTAAATAATAATAATTCCTACTATGAATAATGAATCATTCCTATCTTGTCATGTGGCTGTGCAGACTAAAAGTGAGAAGCATTTGGTATAATGCCTGGCATATAATGAACACTCAATTAAACATTATAATTGAATGCTTATAATATGCCAGTACTGTGTGTGTGTGTGTGTGTGTGTGTGTGTGTGTGTGTGTGCGCGCGTTAGTTGCTCAGCCATGTCCAACTCTTTGTGTCCCCATGAACTGTAGCTGGTCAGTCTTCTCTGTCCATGGGACTTTCCAGGCAAGAAAACTGGAGTGGGTTGCCATTTCCTACTCCAGGGAATCTTCCTGACCCACATCTCCTGCATTGCAGGCTAATTCTTTACCACTGAACTGCCAGGGAAGTTCCTAAAGCTAAGTATAAATAATATTATTAATAGATATTAGTAGTGTCTGGAGAAACTCCTTTTGTGGATGTATCAAAAGACAAATTGGTGTAGAAGTACTAGTTAGGAGGCTGTGACAATATTCTAAGTTATAGGTGATAAGAGTTTGAACTAGTGATAAAAAAGGAAGCAAATATGAGACACCTCAGGGGGCAAATGGACAGAATGGTACAACCAACTGGATTCAGGAGTGAGGAGTAGGAGACAAAGATGGTTGTCCTTTCTAGATTAAGTGGATGATGTCATGGTTGTCCTTTCTAGACTAAATGGATGATGTCATTCACATAAATAGGTGCAACTGATGGAATAACAGGCTTTGGAAGAAGATGACTGATGGATACGTATAACTGGAGGCTTTCTGTGTCTCAGTGACAAAGTGGTGGTTGGAAGTGTGACTTTGGATACCGTGAGTAGAAACAGAACTCTGAGACTTAGTTGAAGATTATGTGGAGAGGAAAAAGGTCAGCGGAGGAGGGCAGGGGGAGGGGAGGAGTGAGACCATGACACCAGGCAGGAACTGGGGGAGGGGAAAGGGAAAGATGAAGGAAAGAGAAGTGAGGGGGAGCTTGTCAAAGGCCACTGGGCTTACAGATCAAGATCTCTTGGGATGAAAGTACCTCCAGGAGTTGGTGTGGAAACTCACCAGAGTGATTTTGCTCGTTCCAGTGATTGTAGGTAGGGAACTACTGGAACGCAGTTGGTTGGGACCATGACACTGTATATCTTGCAATGCCCAGGACAGTCCTGCTCAGCAAAGAACTGTCCCACATCCTGTGTGAATTGATTGTCCTGCTGCTCATTCATGTAGATGAAAAAGCTGTTTATATTTATGTGAGTCTAGAATCTATTTTATATATTAACATAAACTGTTTTTCACATAGTGAAATGACAATGCCATTCCTGGACTTAGAATCGGCAATACAGTTCCTTTTGTGCTATCCATTTCATGATGATTCTACAGATGGATGCAAGCATCTGACTGCTTCATTGGTTCTTTTAGTTTAGGGATACCTGAGCAGTTCCACATTGAATCACATGTTTATATTTTCCTTTCAGTATTTGAATTTTTAAAAAACTACATGTGTAGGTAGCTTATGATTTCCCCTTCACAATGCTAGAGGATATTAACCCATATTTCTTGTTAAAGGGTGCATTAGGTTTGACAAGGGTGTGAACCGTTTTTTCAGTCAACAGATTTCTTTTGAGTGACTGCTATGTACTAGGCATCATCCTATTAATAGATACTTGAGATATATCAATAAATAAAACATAAAAAGTTTACTGCCTTGTGGAGCTTACATTCTAATGTGTGTGGGGGAGAGACAGATAAAAATTGATAAATATATATAACTAAATAAGTAAATTCTATATATTAGTTCAGTTTAGTTCAGTCACTCAGTTGTGTCCGACTCTCTGCGACCCCATGAATCGCAGCACGCCAGGCCTCCCTGTCTGTCACCAACTCCCAGAGTTCACTCAGACTCGCATCCTTTGAGTCAGTGATGCCATCCAGCCATCTCATCCTCGGTCGTCCCCTTCTCTTCCTGTCCCCAATTCCTCCCAGCATCAGAGTCTTTTCCAATGAGTCAACTCTTTGCATGAGGTGGCCAGAGTACTGGAGTTTCAGCTTTAGCATCATTTCTTCCAAAGAAATCCCAGGGTTGATCTCCTTCAGAATGGACTGGTTGGATCTCCTTGCAGTCCAAGGGACTCTCAAGAGTCTTCTCCAACACCACAGTTCAAAGGCATCAGTTCTTCGGCACTCAGCCTTCTTCACAGTTCAACTCTCACATCCATACATGACTACTGGAAAAACCGTAGCCTTGACTAGATGGACCTTAGTTGGCAAAGTAATGTCTCTGCTTTTGAATATGCTATCTAGGTTGGTCATAACTTTTCTTCCAAGGAGTAACCGTCTTTTAATTTCATGGCTGCAGCCACCATCTGCAGTGATTTTAGAGCCCCCCAAAATAAAGTCTGACACTGTTTCCACTGTTTCTCCATCTATTTCCCATGGAGTGATGGGACTGGATGCCATGATCTTTGTTTTCTGAATGTTGAGCTTTAAGCCAACTTTTTCACTCTCCTCTTTCACTTTCATCAAGAGGCTTTTTAGTTCCTCTTCACTTTCTGCCATAAGGGTGGTGTCATCTGCATATCTGAGGTTACTGATATTTCTCCCAGCAATCTTGATTCCAGCTTGTGTTTCTTCCAGTCCAACTAGTGTGTTTCCAAACTTGTGTTTCTTCCATCCAGTTTCTGATGATGTCAAACTACCACACAATTGCACTCATCTCACACGCTGGTAAAGTAATGCTCAAAATTCTCCAAGCCAGGCTTCAGCAATACGTGAGCCATGAACTTCCTGATGTTCAAGCTGGTTTTAGAAAAGACAGAGGAACCAGAGATCAAATTGCCAACATCTGCTGGATCATGGAAAAAGCAAAAGAGTTCCAGAAAAACATCTGTTTCTGCTTTATTGACTATGCCAAAGCCTTTGACTGTGTGGATCACAATAAACTGTGGAAAATTCTGAAAGAGATGGGAATACCAGACCACCTGACCTGCCTCTTGAGAAATCTGTATGCAGGCCAGGAAGCAACAGTTAGAACTGGAAAAACAGACTGGTTCCAAATAGTAAAAGGAGTATGTCAAGGCTGTATATTGTCACTCTGCCTACTTAACTATATATTAGGAAGTGACAAATGTTATTAAAAAATAAGCAGGATAAAGGAGCTTGGGGCTTCCCAGGTGGCTCTAGTGGTAAAGAATCCACCTGCCAATGCAGGAGACATAAGAGACTTGGGTTCAGTCCCTGGATCTGGAAGATCCCCGGGAGGAGGGCATGGTAACCCACTCCAGTATTCTTGCCTGGAGAACCCCATGGACAGAGGAGCCCCGTGGGCTACAGTCCATAGGTTCGCAGAGTCAGACGTGACTGAAGTGACCTAGCATGCACACGCACAAAGGAGACTGAGAATACAGGAGAGAATGTGGGTTGAAATGTTAAGTATAGTAAATTTTATTGAGAGGGTGACTTTCAAAGGAAGAATGGGTGTTGGTAAAAGAGTGGCCTTGTGGATTTTTGAGGGAAAAACATTTCAGGGAGAGAGAAGAGTTAGGCATAGAGATAGGAATACCAGACCACCTTTCCTGCCTCCTGTGAAACCTGTATGCAGGTCAAGAGGCAACAGCTAGAACCCGACATGGAACAACAGACTGGTTCAAAATTGGGAAAGGAGTACATCAGGCTGTATACTGTCACCCTGCTTGCTTAATTTTTATGTAGAGTTCCTCATGTGAAATGCAGGGCTGGATGAAGCACACGCTGGAATCAAGGGTGCTGAGAGAACTGTCAATAACCTCAGATATGCAGATGATACCAGTCTTACGGAAGAAAGAGAAGAGGAACTAAAGAGTCTCTTGATGAAGGTGAAAGAGGAGAGTGAAAAAACTGGTTTAAAAAACTAAAAATCTTTAGAAAACATTAAAAAAAACTAAGATCATGGCATCTGGTCCTATTACTTCACGCAAATAAATGGGGAAACAATGGAGACAGTGACAGACTTAATTTTCTTGGGCTCCAAAATAACTGTAGATGGTGACTGCAACCATGAAATTAAAAGACACTTGCTCCTTGGAAGAAAAACTATGACAAACCTAGACAGCATATTAAAAAGCAGAGACATTACTTTGCCAAGAAAGGTCCATCTAGTTAAAGCTATGGTTTTTCCAGTAGTCATGTATTGATGTGAGAGTTGGATCATAATGAAAGCTGAGCACCAAATAATTGATACTTTTGAACTGTGATGCTGGAGAAGGCTCTTGAGGGTCTGTTGGACTACAAGGAGCTCAAACCAGTCCGTCCTAAAGGAAATCAGTCCTAAATGTTCAGCTGAAGCTGAAACTCCAATACTTTGGCCACCTGATGCGAATAGCCAGCTCATTTGAAAAGACCCTGATGCTGGGAAAGATTGAAGGCAAGAGGAGAAGGGGCAACAACAAAGGATGAGATGGTTGAATGGCATCACCGACTCAACGGACATGAGTTTGAGCAAACTCCGGGAGATTGTGAGGGATAGGGAGGCCTGGTGATCTGCAGTCCGTGGGGTTGCAGAGTCAGACAGGACTGAGTGACTGAACAACAGGGTGAGTCTGTGTTTGGAGTTTTCAAGACATAGCAAGGATGCCAGTGTGGCTGGGTTAGAGAGAGTTGTGGGTGAGAAACAGGAGAACTGAGGATGACCACTGAGTTGGAACAGGGGATGTAGGGTGGAGGACTTTGCAAGCTCTTTGCTTTTCATGCTGAATGGAATGGGAAGCTACTGTAGACTTTTGGGTGGAACAATAATATGGTCAGGCATATTTTTAAAGGGTTATTCTGGCTTCTCTCTCTAGGAAAAATCACAGAACAATGGTGAATAGGCCAGAAGCTATTGCAGTAATGGAGGCAAGAAATAATAGTGGCTTGAACCAGAGTGGTAGCAATGAAAAGTGATGTGAGTGAGGCCTCATGAATTCCAGGACACTGTAGAAGAGTCTCAGGGATTGGGGAAGCTGGAAGATGGAGGCAGATTAGAGGATGTTTGGATCATTACGATCCAAACTCATTATGATCTCTTGTTGTAATGAGACTTCAGGTGGGAACTGGGAGTCTGCTCTAGGCTTAGGGACAGTAGACAACTGTGTTTATAGAGTGAAGTGAAGAAGCTGCTAGAATCAGAAACATGGAAATTCAGAACAGAGGGGATAATCAATAGACTAATATTCCACAGAAGATGGAACTATGAGATGTTTATTCTTGGAAGGAAGGTGGAACAGTTCTTCCCCTAAGAAAGGAAAGAAAGACAATGGAATTAATCAGGAAGATTCAAAAGAAAAAAATGTTTAAAATTTTTATTCATTATGAAAACAAACTGTGGTAAAAATTAAAACAATCAGAAATTAATAATAGAAATAAGAATTCCCAATAAATCCATTTCTAGAGTAATTTATATTAAATGTTTGGTATATGTTTTCTACATTTTTTCTTCTAAGCATATGATTTCTCTTTTTTTTGAAGGTGACCTTTTTCCCTCTGCCTAGATTACTGTAGGATTTTTTCTTCAATCCTTGAAGTTTTAGAAAAAAGCTTTTATTAAATTTTATTGGAATGTGGTGAGCCCTTTCAAAGTGTAATTTTAAGATCTCCTTTTTTTCAGAAAATTTTTCTATTATGTAAATTTTTACAGTTCCATTTATTCATTCACATCTTCAAAGACAAGAGTCATTCATGTATCAGTTCTCCATTGTCGTCCACATCTTTCATCTTATTGGTGATTACTTTCTTTCTAAATCATATTCTGCTAAATTCTGTGTGATTTTTTTTTTCAATAACTTATCCTCCAAGTTCAATTTTCTTCAGTTTAAGTTTACTTCTTGGTGTTTTTAGTGTGATTTTCAGTGATACATCTGGTGCTATTTTGGGGGGCTTTGAATGAAGTCAGTGAGATCTAAATTATTGCTCAAAAATAAAGTGAGTCATTGTCTTGCCCCCTCTCCCTGTTTACCTGTGAATCATCCACTTAAAAAGTAAACTGGAATATAGAATGTTGATGGCTTATAATCTTTGATTAGCCATTCAGTGATGGATCAGCTAAACAACAGGGAAGTCTACTGTGGATGACAAAGAAAGAGAGGCAGAGAGAGATAAAGGGAAATTTACTTTTTTTTCTACCTATTACCTACATTTTTAAAGAAAGTATTCAAGTAACTTGTAATAATATAAAAAGTAATTTTTAAAATTATTTAACATCCAAATGTAAATAAAATATCAACATCAGAGGAGAAATAAAAATACAGATAGGTAGATGCAGCATCCTACAAAGTTATTAAAATTAAGTTATGACCGAATCTTTAAGTTTCCTGGCAACCAAAGCAAGAAAAAAATAATCCACATAATTAAATACATGATTCCCGTTGACTCTAAAAGAAAACCAATAAGTCAGTGAGATGGAAATATTTTGTCACACTGAGTTCTGAAAAAAAAATCAAATGGGGCAGTGTTCCTAATGACTTTGATTAGTAAATACAACTATGTCACTCTTTAAGCCATTTCTTATAGCATTGCTTAATGAAAACTGAAACCCTGGCTTCTAAAATACTCCAGAGAAAACAAATCCCAGTGGCTCTAAGACAACATAACCCAAGCTTGTTGAAAGATATTCCTCTTTGAAGGAATAAATCGTCTTCCTGGACTGAATTGTGTCCTTGTGAAAGGTATGTTGAAGTCCTAATCCCCAGCATCATAGATTGTGACTTATTTGGAAACAGAGTAATCTCAGGTATAATTAGTTAAGATGAAGTCATCCTGGAGTAGGAGGAGGACCCTACTTCTGTAAGACTGGTGTTCTCATAAGAAGAAGTAAGACACAGAGAAAGGCCTTCCTGAGTGGCTCATTGGTAGAGAATCTGTCTGTCAATGCAGGAGACTTGGGCTTGATCTCTTGGTGAGAAAGATCACCTGGAGGAGGTCATGGCAACCTACTCCAGTCTTCTTCTCTGGAGAATCCCATGACAGAGGAGCCTGGTGGGCTACAGTCCATGGGGTCACACAGAGTCGGACCTGACTGAGCCGCTGAGCACCCAAAGCAAGACACGGAGAAGGAGAGACTATGTGAAGACACAGAGACACAGAGGGGAAGCGGGTGTTGAAGATGGGAGCTGTGCTGCCTCAAGCCAAGGACCAAGAAGCTGGGAGGCGCAAGGCAGGAAACTCCGCTGGACACTCCAGAGGGAACTTGACTCTGTCACAGCTTGATGTCAGCCTCCTGGCCTCCAGATTGTGAGAGAATATATTTCTCTTGTTTTCATAAAGTTTGTGATCCTTTATTATGACAACCTTAGGAAACTAATACAGATAAACTATTTCTTTCAACAATATATTGTTTATATAAATTATTTTATTGGAGTATAATTGATTTATGTTGTGTTAATTTTTGCTCTACAGCAGTCATTGTTATACATGTATGTATATGTTCTTTTTCATATTCCTTTCCATTATGGTTCATTGTTGTTGTTGTTTAGTCTCTAAGTCATGTCTGACTCTTGGTGACCCCACGGACTGCAGCATGCCAGGCCTCCCTGTCCCTCACAATATCCCAGAGTTTTCCCAAGTTCATGTCCACTGAATCAGTGATACCAACCGTCTCATCCTGTGTCCCGCTCTTCCTTTTACCAGCATCAAGGTCTTTTCCAATGAGTTGGCTATTTGTATCAGGTGGCCAAAGTATTGGAGCTTCTTTTTCAACATCAGTCTTACCAATGAGTATTCAGGGTTGACTTCCCTTAGGATTGACTGGTTTGATATTCTTGCTGTCCAAGGGACTCTCAAGAGCCTTCTCCAGCAGTGCAATTTAAAAGCATAAATTCTTCAGCGCTCAGCCTTCTTTATGGTCCAACTCTCACATCCATTCATGACTACTGGAAAGACAATTGCTTTGACTCTGTAGACATTTTTCAGCAAAGTGATACCTTTGCTTTTTAATAATGCAGTCTAGGTTTGTCATAGCTTTCCTTCCAAGAAGCACGTGTCTTCTAATTTCATGGCCGCAGTCACCATCTGCAGTGATTTTGGAGCCCAAGAAGAGAAAATCTGTCACTGCTTCCACTTTTTCCCTTTCTATTTACCATGAAGTGATGGGACCAGATGCCACGATCTTAGTTTTTTGAATGTTGAGTTTTAAGCCAGCTTTTTCACTCTCCTCTTTCACTTTCATCAGGAGGCTCTTTAGTTCCTCTTCACTTTCTGCCATTAGAGTGGTACCATCTGCATATCTGAGGTTGTTGACATTTCTCCCAACAATCTTGATTCCAGTTTGTAACTCACCTAGTCTGGCAGCATGATATACTGTGTACAGCACAGCATGTACAACATTCACGTGATGTACTCTACATGTAAGTTAAATAAACAGGGTGACAATATACAGCCTTGTCATACTCCTTTCCTAATTTTGAACCAGTCATTTGTTTCATGTAAGGTGTTAACTTTGCTTCTTAACCCACATACGGGATCTCAGGAGACAGGTAAGATGATCTGGTATTCCCATCTCTTTAATAATTTTTCATGTTTTTTTTTTTTGGTGATCAGCACAGTCAAAGGCTTTAGCATAGTCGATGAAACAGACATGAATATTTTTCTGGAATCCCCTTGCTTTTTCTATGATCCAGCTGATGTTTGCAATTTGATTGCAAACAGATCTGGTTCCTCTGCTTTTTCTAAGCCTAGCTTGTATATCTGAAAATTCTCAATTCATGTACTGCTGAAACCTAGCTTGAAGGATTTCAAATATAACCTTACTAGCATGGGAAGTAAGCCCAACTGTCCAGTAGTTTGAACATTCTTTAGCAGTGCCCTTCTTTAGAATTGGGATGAAAACTGATCTTTCCCAGTCCTGTGGCCACCGCTGGGTTTTCCAAGTTCCTTACATTTTGAGTGCAGCATTTTAACACCATTATCTTTCAGTATTTTAAATTGTTCAGCTGGAATTCTATCACTTCCACTAGCTTTACTGATAGTAATGCTTCCTGAGGCCCACTTGACTTCACTTCCAGGATGTCTGGCTCTAGGTGAGTGACCACACCATCGTGGTTATCCAGGTCATCAGCATCTTTTTTGTACAGTTCTTCTATGTATTCTTGGTGCATCTTCTTCTGCCTCTGTTAAGTCTTTACTGTTTCTGTCCTTTATTATGCCCATCCTTGCATGAAATGTTCCTTTGATATATCCAGTTTTCTTGAAGAGATCTCTAGTCTTTCCCATTCTATTGTTTTTCTCTATTTCTTTGCATTATTCATGGAAGAAGGCCTTCTTATCTCTCCCTGCTTTTCTCTGGATCTCTGCATTCATTGGGTATATCTTTCCCTTTGTCCTTTGCTTTTTACTTCTCTTCTTTTCTCAACTGTTTGTAAAGCCTCCTCAGACAATGACTTTGCCTTCTTGCATTTCTTTTTCTTTGGGATGGTTTGTTCACTGACTCTTGTACAATGTTACCTCTGTCCATAGTTCTTCAGACACTGTCTACCAGATGTAATCCCTTGAATCTATTCATCATCTCCACTGTATAACATGAGGGATTTGATTGAGGTCATTGAATGGCCTACTGGTTTTCCCCACTTTCTTTACTTTTAGCCTGAATTTTGCGATAAGGAGCTGATGATAGCTTATTATAGGATATTGAATATAGTTCCATGCACTAGGAAGTAGGATCTTGTTGTTTATCCATCCTGTGTATAAGAGTTTGCATCTGCTAATCCCGAACTCCCAGTCTTTTCCTCCGTCACCCACACTCCCACCCTTGACAACTACAAATCTGTTCTATCTATGAATCTGACTGTTTTGTGAAAGTGGAAGTGTTAGTTACTCAGTTGCTTCTGACTCTTTGCAACCGCATGGACTGCAGCCCAATGGGCTCCTCTGTCCATGGAATTCTCTAGGTAAGAATACTGGAGTGGGTTGCCATTTCCTTCTCCAGGGATCTTCCCCATCCAGGGATTGAACCTGGGTCTCCCACATTGCAGGCAGACTCTTTACCAACTGAGCCATCAGGGAAGCTTGTTTTGTAGATCAACAGCAGTTGTTTTGTACATAAGTTCAACAATGGTTTATAAATGCTAATTCTTTCAGTCAAGTTTTGGTATACGTTGTTGTGTGGCTAGACCACTCAGGATGGCTATTCTCTTGCTCTTGTATACCCTGCTCGACAGGTTCCTACTTCACCTATGCCTTACTCACAAGACTGACCTTCCCTCTCAGTCATGGAGCCTAATCAGTAAATGCTTATACACTTGCTCCTGGCCCCAGAAGGTAACTGTTCTAATCTTTAGATTAGAACTATCTCCACATTGATAGTTCCTCAAAGGGCAGGGGAGGGTGTGTTCCTCTGCAGGTTTCCCTGGTAACCAGTGAGCCAGTCTATAATTGGTAACTTCTCTCCCCTGCCACTTCAGACATGTAAGATCTGCTATCCATGAAACCACTGATGTCTCTGTTACTAACTCCAGGCTCTTCGTTTGGTCTTGAAGCTGGGAAAGTACAAGAATTGCAGGCCTGCAGGGTACAACCCAGCAGTTGGACAGTAGAAGGTTTGGTAAGGGACTAATGTAGTTTTTATGTGCTGATACTGAGAATGGATCTGTATACTTTAAGTGAAAAACCCCTAAATATGTGTCAGCTAAATATTCCTTGTGAATATTGTCATACCTAAGATTTACATCTGTAATGCTGGCCATCACACCTGTGGGAAATACCTGGTGTATACATGAAAACAAGTCCAGGATTTTTTGTTTTTAACAGTATGGGATCTGTTTTGTCACATAAAATCAAAGAACATTGCTATGGTTTTGTCTAGAAAGTTTACAAAAGAGGTGATAGCTGTCCCTCACTGCAAGAATTGGACTGACCCATGATTACAAGCCATAAATAAGTTTTTAAAAAATGCAGGTTAATTTTAGTACAGTTGATAAGCCAGGATTTATAACAATGGATGGATAGCAGCTCTGCTATCTGTTGAAACTACCCGTAATCATTGAAACTCATCATTGGCATACAGCCTCACATTCTCTATAGTAGGAAGGACATATATACAGATTTTCCAAAAATCGTCTTCCTTCCTTCCTTCCTTTATTTCTTCCCATCCAGAGAATTTTATTCCCAGGCAGATGGTATTAAGAAACCAAAGTCTGTACAATTTCAACCCCTTATCCAAAGGTCAAACTTCTGGACAGTTTCCAAAATCCAGCAGCTGTCTAGAAACATGAAAAGGGGGAGGTAGGTCTCTGAGAAATAATTACAGATCACTGAATTAAAATTGTGATATTTGCAGCAGAACCATGGTTAACTGGAGACAGACTTGGCAACAGGGGAAAGACACACTAAACAGCAGACATAGGGTGATAGTGACTTACCTAAAATAATGAACACTGTATAGTGAGATCTGGGTCCATAGTGAATGAGATAGCTAGGGGCAGGGAAGGATCCAGTGGTAAGTTTCTTATATTTGAAGGTATCTGCAATTACAAATAATAATAATATTAAGTTAAAATATGTGGAGGAGTTCTCTTAATCTGAAGTGCTGAACATGAGTGATGAAATATATGTCATTGTTTAAATGCATGGTTAAATTTTAAAGTAAGTGAGTGTGCTTAATATGTTAACATAAATTATAAAGGAAATTAAAATGTGAAGATGGAGAAAGAGACTATATCAAAGTATCTATCATATTTTTAAAAGAACAAAATAAAACTTCTAGAAATGAAAAATGAAATGATTAAAATTAAAAGGCTAATGGAAGAATTAACAGCAGAGGATCCTGCAACTGAAGAGACAATGGGAGGTGGGTGGTAAGTCTAGATTGGAGGACATTTCACAGAATGCAGCACAGAGAGATAATTGCTGGATAATTGCTAGACAGAGATGTTAAGAATTACGGAGGATAGAGTGAGAAGGTTCAGTATGCCTCTAACAAGAATTTCAAGAGGAGATAATAGAGGAAAAGACAAGGCAATATGTGAAGACACATCAATGAGACATTTTTACAATTGATGAAAGATAGTAACCACAGATTCTAACACCCAAAGGAACCCGAGTGAGATAAACTTAAGCAGACATACACACACCTAAAAAACACACTGTTGTAAAACTTCAGAATGTCTAAGACAAAGTGAAGATATTAAAATTAGTCAAAGAAAAAATACAAATTACCAGTAAAGAAATGAAAATAAGACAGCTGAATTCTCAGCAACAGAGGTGGAAAAGACAAGATTGTAGGAAAATATTTTTAAATGTCCTGAGGGATAGCATTAATCATATAGAATTATTTCCCTGGGGCTTCCCTGGTGGCTCAGAGGTTAAAGCGTCTGCCTATGATGTGGGAGACCCGGGTTCGATCCCTGGGTCGGGAAGATCCCCTGGAGAAGGAAATGGTAACCCACTCCAGTATTCTTGCCTGGAGAATCCCATGGACAGAGAAGCCTGGTAGGCTACAGTCCACGGGGTCGCAAAGAGTCGGACACGACTGAGCGAGTTCTCTCTCTCTCTCTCTCTCTCTCAGATGGTAAAGAATGTACCCGTAATGAAGGAGACCTGAGTTCAATCCTTGGCTTGGAAAGATCCCCTGGAGAAGGGAATGGTAACCCATTCCAGTATTCTTGCCTGGAGAATTCTATGGATAGAGGAGCCTGGTCGGCTACAATCCATGGGGTTGCAAAGAGTCGGACATGACTGAGTGACTAGCACTTTTACTTTCACCCCTTAAAACTATAGGCCAGATTAAGTTAGATCATGCTATGGTAACAAATTAACTCTGAAACCTCTATGGCTTAACACAGAAGTTTCTGGCTCATATTATGCATCCAGTATAGGTCAGAGGACTTTCTGCTCCACACGCTCACTCAGGGCCTCAGGCTGGCATAAGCCCTGCTTTCTGTAGTGGCATCACTCAAAGCCACAGGACATATGAGATCATTCATTTCAGGAGGGAAAGAGGGACATGGAGGAGCACAGGTTCTATCTGCTTTCGTCTGGAAGTGAAACACGTCACTTCTAGTCACAGTCCTTTGGTCAGAATGAGTCTCAAAGTCCCAAAGTAACTGCGAGAGACTGGTAAATGAAGAGAATTGTGTGGATACTTGATAAATACTAATTTTCTCCACCACAACTATTTTCAAAATGGGGGTGAAATAGAGGTCGTTCAGGAAAACAAACACTGAGAAAGTTTACCATTACTGAACTCTTAAGAAAGGAACCTCTTAAGACAGCTTCAAGAAGGAAAGCAATCTGAGAAAGTCCAAGCAAAAAAACTGAAGTTAGTAAAGGAAAAAAGCAAATTGCTGGGTAAATATAAAGGTTAAATAAAACTTAAGGTACTCTGGAAGAAGATCAAGGGTAATAGACATTTGTCTTATCAGATGATGAGATGTATTTCAGAGGTATTGCACTGAAGACACTGTGATAGAAGCAGAGGGAGAGATAAATGGACCCAAAGTATACTAGAGAGCCCTGAAACAGACCTGGGATATGAGAGACTTAATATAGGATGGAAGTGGCCTTGCAGACAAGTGTAATTGATATTGCAGTAATCAGTTATCCACTTGGGAGAAATGCAATGCAACATCTACTTCAGGTGGATTGAAGACATAAATCTGAAAGGAAAAAAAAAACCTTAAAATTTTTAATTGATAATGTAGGAGACTTTATGCCAGCAGGATAAAACATTTTCTTAGAAAGACACAAAAATATAATTTATAAGAAAAATATTGCCTGGATGGGAGGGGAGTTTGGGGGACAATGGATATTTGTATATGTATGGCTGAGTTCCTTTGCTGTCCATTTGAAACTATCACAACATTGTTAATTAGCTATACTCCAATATAAAAAGTTTTAAAAAATAAAATTAAAATATTGAAGAAATTTTAATTAATTTTATTAATTAGAAACTTAGCTGCTTCAGAACATACTACAAATGAGAAGATACTTGTAGCATATTTAACTGACAAAGTAGTAATATCCAGAAGAAGAAAGAATATACAAATCTCAAGAAAAAAGCTCACAATCAAATGGATAAAAACAGATTTTTCACAGAAGAGGAAACCCATATGGCCAAAAATATTAAAATATTCAACATCAATATTGGAAAAATAGAAATTCAAATCCTGAGATGCAGTTTCATCCCCAGTGGTTTGGCAAAATTTTAATAGTGTGAAGAAGTGCGTTGTGAGGTATGGAACAGTCAGAACTCTTATTTTGCTGGAGCGTAAATTAGTCTGATTATTTTGGAAAATAATTTGACATTATCATATAAAATGAAAGATCCATAAACTGGTATTCAGCAATTCAACATCTAGGCTTATACTGTGGTAGACAGAATTTAATACCCTCCACCCCAGGATATCTGTCCACATCCTCATCCCCAGAACCTGTGAATATGTTAGGTCACATGGCAAAGGAGAATTAAGTGTGCAGATACAATTAAAGTTGCCAATCAGTTGATAATAAAATAAGGAGATTATCCTAGATTATTCAGGTGAGGCCAATAATCACAAGGAAACTTAACAGTGGAAGATGAGGCAGAAGAGTCAAACCAGAAGAAAGTGATCAGTCATTGTGGACTTTGAAGAGTCTGTAAGCCAAGGAATGTGAAGAATCTCTGCTGCTGCTGCTGCTGCTGCTGCTAATTCGCTTCAGTTTTGTCCGACTCTGCGCGACCCCATGCACTGCAGCCCACCAGGCTCTGCCAGCCATGGGATTCTCCAGGCAAGAGTACTGGAGTGGGTTGCCATTGCCTTCTCCACGAACAGTCTCTAGAGGCTAGAAAAATCTAGAACTTCCAGAAAGTAATGCAGCCCTGCTTTTATCCTAGAGAGACCCATTTCAGATTTCTGACCTCCAGATCATTAGGGTAATACATTTCTGTTGTTCAAAGCCACTGAACATCTAAATTTGAGATAATTTGTTACTATAGCAATAGGAAACTGGTACAATAGTCTAGAGTAACTTTTGCGCAATGGCAGCAGGAGATAGATGGCAAACTTTATATAGCAGCATTGTTCAAAGTCATGAACAATTGAAAATAATCCAGATCTTCATGGTTAGTAGATCCATAAATATTGTGGAAAAGTACATATCAGTGAAATGAGTAAGCCACAGGCATATATCAACATGATATTGAGTGAAAAAGCACGCTATGTTCTCACATGACGGAAGAGACAGGAAGCCTCTTTACAAATACTCTAATCCCTTCCAAGAGGGTTCACCATCATGACCTAATCACCTTCCGAAGGGCCTACCTCCCATATACCATCACTTTGGGAGTTAGGATTTCAACATATGAATTTTGCAGAAGGTACACAAACATTCAGACCATAGCAGGCACACGGGGAGCTTCAGTGGCACTGGCAGTGTTCTAGAATACTGATTTCACTGGGTTTGTCATGATGCCTTGTAACACATGTTTTATATGTGTTTGTTTGTAAGCACTGAGTATTTACTATGTTAAGAAATGCTGCTGCTAAGTCACTTCAGTCGTGTCCGACTCTGTGTGATCCCATAGACGACAGCCCACCAGGCTCCCCCATCCCTGGGATTCTCCTGACAAGAACACTGGAGTGGGTTGCCATTTTAGATGGGAATAAAAAATTCCTAAGTATGATAGAATGTAGATTTTGTCCTATGGTGCTTGATATAATTAACTGAGGTGTTTGAGACATTACAATTTGCTTGATGCTCAAGTGAGTATTAGAAATACTACTTTTACATAAACTGAGTAAGTGGGAGTTTTGTGGCTCATGTGGCTTAACTGGCAGCTGATTTTTGTCCGTAGCATCACAGCCAAGAAGTCAAGTGAAGGTGACCAGTTCATGGACAGAACTTGGAGACCAGTCTTCCTAGCACCAACTCCACCCCTAATTACTGGTCAACACTAATGCGTGTTTGCTCTGTCCAGACACTGTTCTAACCATGTACAATTCACACAGCTACTCTTTGAAGCAGGTACTATTATTATTTCTAATTTACAGATGGTCAAAATGAGACCCACAGATACCCTTCTCAAGACTAGCCAGCTAGGAAGTGGGAGAAACTTGTTTCAAACACAGACAGTTTGAGTCCAGAGCCTATACGTATACTGCATCTCAGTTCCTCAACTTTATTGTCATAAGATTTACACTGAGGCAAGATCCCCTGGAGGAGGGCATGGCAACCCACTCCATTATTCTTGCCTGGAGAATTCCATGGACAGAGGAGCCTGGTGGGCTACTGTCCATGGGATCACAAAGAGTTGGACACGACCAAAATGATTTAGCACACACACACCATGCACTAAATTAAAATGCCAGTTCTTGTGACATTGTTGCTCTGAAGTAGGTCTTGAAATGAACACTGGAATTTGCATTGTCAGGTGGCACTTAAGCATTTACAACTAGTTGACTTCTGTCCAATATCCCCTCCCACAAACACGATCATACTTCTGCACTTAAAATTCTTGTGTGTTTCTCCTTGGCATCAGGACTCCAGTTCAACCCTCCTGGCTTAGCATACAGGCCCTTCACTCTCTGGCCTCTGACCATCCTTTCTGGGTCACAACCATTCCCTTAACCCTTTGTTTAGTTCCACAGACCCTCTTGCAAAACTGCATATGGTATTTCCTGTGTCTGTTCCTCAGGCATGCTGCTTTGTCTGCCCAGAAACCCTCTTCCAACCTCTTGACCTAGCTAACTCCTACCCATCCCTCCCATTTCTGAAACTTCATTTTATACCTTTGCCCAATATCGGTTTAGAAGCCTCCCCTCTGCTCTACCATAATACTCCATGGTTTCTGAAATATCCTATAAACGTTTCATGGTGGTAATGGCACTACATTGTAAACTTCAGTGTACTCAGATATTTCCTCCTTTAAGTCTGTAATAATAGTAATAAATATCACTTATGGAACAGTTATAGGCAATTCACGTATTATTTCTCATTCTTTATCCAACTCAATTTAGGGCTGCATTTGAAGGTTGAGGAACTGAGGCTTAGAGAGTAAGGTAGCAAATCGGTAGTCAGATCATGATCATGGCAGTATCACACTCATACCTGGTTCTCCAATGTCTTTGAGTCTTTCTCTCCAGCACCAAGAATGAGTACTGACACCTTCCTGGTTAGATGAAGGTGAATGGATGCGTGGCCTGGGTTGCCATAGATGCAGGTTTAGAAGAAAGAAGTGAGTGAGTGAAAGTTGCTCAGTCGTGTCCGATTCTTTGTAACCCCATGGACTACACAGTCCATGGAATTCTCTAGGCCAGAATACTGGAGTGGGCAACCTTTCCCTTCTCTGGGGGATCCTCCCAATCTAGGGATTGAACCCAGGTTTCCTGCATTGCAGGCAGGTTCTTTACCAACTGAGCCACAAGGGAAGACCTAGAAGAAAGAAAAAGGAAAGAAAAACAAAGCCAAATTTGAAGTCAAAGTGTGAAGGCTCTTGCTTAGTTTCTGCCTCTGCCTCTTCCTAGATGCTAAGATAGGCGAGTTCCCAAATGCTGAGCATGTCCACAGGCTATTAGTATGGCAAGCAGGCTTCCTTGGCTGGGAAAGGACTTCGTGCTAGAGGCTGCAGATCAATGTGGAGGCCAGAAAGCGTCTTAACCCAGAGGCAGGGTGCCATTAGTGCTGGCTTTCTTTGCAGAAGAAGTATGATGTCATGCAGTCTTTATCTTGGTTCCTCGGATGGGGAAATAGTGATTTGCTATCTCTGCCTGCAGCTGCGACCAGAGATTGATGTGGGCTTGGTCTCAGGGCCGGAGCTTGCACATCGCCTGCCTTTTGGTTTGTGTCCAAGGCTGCTGTTGTCTGAAAATAGAAGCTGACACTGCCTCTGACTCGGTCTCTTTCACCTCATGTTCTTTCTGGTTCATTTGTCCTAAAAGTATTGACCCATCTGATTCCTTGCTATGTGTCAGATTTGCAAACTTTGAGAGTTATTACAGAGAGAGTTAAACTGTCTTTAATTCATCCCTGGAAGTTGGGTGTCTTGTGAATCAAAGAAAATATGTATCTTTTTTATGTTACCTCACTAATGATATACAAGGTCATGGGGCATTCTTCATGGTGCATCTTTTGAATAAAGTAAAGGTGTTTGTTAAAGCCACTGCCTTGGGGTCCATCCCACCTCAGTTAGCGGGGAGTGAGGGTCTGCCCCTGGATTAGCCTTCTCAGCTCTCTGTGACTTGCTGAGCCCTCTTAAAGACTCCTCTCTACCCTCTTTCCTTTAATGTCTTCCCTTTAAGCAACTGTTAACGAGGACTTCTCCACGCCTATCTGATCGGAAGTGATAAGGCTGCAAGTTCTCAGCACCTGCACCCAGCTCCCCTGTGTTCTAGCCAGTCGGGCCCTCTTCTCCATTCTGCACCTCTAGAGAAAAGCCATGAATAGGCTTCTGCTTCCCCATCTCCCACCCACTTTCCTCCCCATCAAACTGTGAGATTTAAGCAGAGATGACTGCTTTCAGCTCATTTTGTATTTTCATCAACTGGTTAGACTCTGTGCGTTTAATTCCCTGTGATGCAAACTCTCTTCATTGTATGTAACTAAGTCTGTCTGTTTCTCCTGACACTTTCAGGTTTACATCATCCCAGATCTACCACCATCTACTGGCTGGGCAACCCTGAGCGCATCACTTTGCCTTTCTAAACTGCAGCTCTGTCCTGTATGTGAACGCCCTTGAGCTTGCTCTCCTCAGCCTCTCCCTGTGGCCCCCAGACTCATGACAGGTGCGGGAACTTGGTGTCCAGGAGGCAATGATTCCCACTGCTCTGACGCAAGTCCCCGTAGGTGTAGAGGGCAGTAATCCTCCTGGAGATATGCATGACCCTGTTCTTGGAGGCCACCTGAAGGCAGCCTCTTGGAGTCTGTCTCCTCTTACCTGAGCCTGGTTTAGGGAGCTGATGCTGGGCCTTCATTTAACTGAATGTACTTTGGAGTGTAGGGGAAGAGCTACCCAGATTGTAAATCATTGATCGAGTGTCTCTCTCCACAACAAGCAGGAACTCTCCCACCCCATTTCTGGGACTGAGGCTGCTCTTCTTTTCAGAAATATTCAGGGTTATGCCTCATTATTTCAAAATTATGCTTCAGAAATCCTAACACACTGGGGCCCACTGGTGGAGTTTTCTTGAAGATTCCTGGGCTCTACCACTAAGTCTGAATCAGTATATCTGGAGTAAGGCCTGGAAGTCTATACATTTTTAAAGCAACACACCTGATTTTATGATCAAACAGATTTGGGAAGGACAAACAGAGCTCTTCCTGCATAATTCTTTGTTTAACTTTTCCTTTCTGAAGGGCGGTCACTGGGCAGCTTCTTTTCTGCAGCATAAATGACCAGCCTTCCCCAGGTATGCTTAGCAGATAGGTGTGTCCAGTCCCTCCCCAACTTTTACTCAAGTCAGTTAATTTTATTTCTAACACAGGTCTATGATGTAACGTTCTTCCTAAGTATGAGAGATCTAGGTTTTGTTGGTCCTGAAGCTTATAATTTAGAGAAACTCTTAGAAAGAAAGAAAGATTAAAGTATGAATACAACATTCAAGATAGCCTTGGAAGAGCCTTCTGCTTGTGAAAAACCTGAAAGTTTAAACTTTATCACCTGTACAGCAGCTATGCCTCTGAGCAGCTTTCTCCTTCTGGAGCAAATCAAAAGAACACTGTTACTTGAATCATCTATGAGTTCCATATATATTACTAGATGAATTTGTGGAAATGTAAAGGGGGGAACCTCCAGAAATAGATAGTTTTGGCCCAGAAGAGTCTGGAACTGAGTTTTTAACCACAGCACAGTGGCCTAGGCTTAGTTGGTGTTTACTTGTTGTTATTCTGTTTCTTGGAGAAGGCAATGGCACCCCACTCCAGTACTCTTGCCTGGAGAATCCCATGGACGGAGGAGCCTGGTGGACTGCAGTCCATGGGGTCGCTGAGGGTCGGACACGACTGAGCGACTTCACTTTCACTTTTCACTTTCATGCATTGGATTTTCTTTGAAATTGGAGAAACAGTAACAGTAACATGGCTCCTTACCACCCACCTCCCATTACTTTTTGACCATCTACTACTACTTTCATCCTTGCTTCTCCTTTTCAACCACACTGGTCATCTGTGAGTAAATCCGGCTCACTCTTGCCTTGGGGCCTCTGCATTTGAGGTTCCTCTTCCTGATATGGTGTCTCCATGTTACAGAAAAAGACACATGGGTTCAGAAAAGCTCAGCACTTTGACCAAGTGATTAAAGCCCATGAAAACATCCATAACGTTTTTCCAAGAGTCTCATTCTTTTTTTTTTTTTTAATTGAAGTATAGTTGATTTTTTCCACAGTTTATTGTGATCCACACAGTCAAAGGCTTTGGCATAGTCAATAAAGCAGAAATACATGTTTTTCTGGAACTCTCTTGCTTTTTCCATGATCCAGCGGATGTTAGCAATTTGATCTCTGGATCCTCTGCCTTTTCTAAAACCAGCTTGAACATCTGGAAGTTGATGGTTCACGTATTGCTGAAGCCTGACTTGGAGAATTTTGAGCATTGCTTTGCTAGCGTGTGAGATGAGTGCAATTGTGCGGTAGTTTGAGCATTCTTTGGCATTGGCTTTCTTTGGGATTGGAATGAAAACTGACCTTTTCCAGTCCTGTGGCCACTGCTGAGTTTTCCAAATTTGCTGGCATACTGAATGCAGCACTTTCACAGCATCATCTTTCAGGATTTGAAATAGCTCAACTGGAATTCCATCACCTCCACTAGCTTTGTTTGTAGTGATGCTTTCTAAGGCCCACTTGACTTCACATTCCAGGATGTCTGGCTCTAGGTGAGTGATCACACCATTGTCATTATCTGGGTTGTGAAGATCTTTTTTGTACAGTTCTGTGTATTCTTGCCACCTCTTCTTAATATCTTCTGCTTCTGTTAGGTCCATACCATTTCTGCCCTTTATCGAGCCCATCCTTGCATGAAATGTTCCCTTGGTATAATCTCTAATTTTCTTGAAGAGATTTCTAGTCTTTCCTATTCTGTTGTTTTCCTCTCTTTCTTTGCATTGATCACTGAGGAAAACTTTCTTATCTCTCCTTGCTGTTCTTTGGAACTCTGCATTCAGATGCTTATATCTTTCCTTTTCTCCTTTGCTTTTCACTTCTTTTCTTCTTTTGACTCCGGGAGTTGGTGATGGACAGGGAGGCCTGGCGTGCTGCAATTCATGGGGTTGCAAAGAGTTGGCCACGACTGAGCGACTGAACTGATAGTTGATTTACAGCTATTAGTTGTACGAATATTTACAAATATTAGTTTCAGGTGTACAAATTAGTGATTCAACATTTTTATAGATTACATTTGATTTAAAGGTATTATAAAATATTGGCTATGTTCCTGTGCTGTACAATATATCCTTGTAGTTATTTATTTTATACACAATACTTTGTACCTATCCCTATATTGTCCTTCCAATTCTCTCTCCCCACTGGTAACCACTAGTTGGTTCTCTGTACCTGTGAATCTGTTTCTACTGTTATATCATTTGTTTCTTTTTTTAGATCTGACATGTAAGTGAGATCTCACATCTTTCTCTGACTTATTTCACTAAAGCATTAATACCCTGTAGGTCCATCCATGTTGTTGCAAATGACAGAATTTCATTCTTTTTATGGCTAATCAGTATTCCATAGTCACATTCCATATATGTTATGCATCTTCTTAATCCACTCATCTGTTGATAGAAACTTAGGTTGCTCCATATCTTGGGAACTATAAGTAATCCTCTATAAACATTGGGATGCATATATTATATATTGAAATTATAGTATTTCTAATATATTTGATAAACAAATGTTCCCTCGAATTATTTGGATGATTTGTTCTTTAACCTTCTCTGGACTTTATTCAAACTTCACCTTTCCAATGAAGCCTTATCTGACCACCCTGTTGAAATTAAATTCCTCATCCACCTCCACTCCTGTATTCACTGAGCCCCTTCCCTGATTTATTTTCTTCCATAGCATTTGTCACCATGTAACCCACTCCAGTATTCTTGCTTGGAGAATCCCAAGGACAGAGGAGCCTGGCAGGCTACAGTCCATGAGGTCACACAGAGTCAGACATGACTGAAGTGACTTAGCAAGCACACAGCCAAACATAGTATATATATATTTGCATTTATTTTGTTTATTAACTAATTGAGTCTCTAGAATCCATGCAGGTGGGGAATCTTGTTAAAGCTGTGCTCTTAGCATCGAGAACTATGCTTAAAACATAGTAGGCACTCAACAAATATTTGGTGAATGAAAGGCTGAATGAGTTTTAATCAACCACTTAATTATACAGGTCAAGAACTGAGGACAAGTGGTTTTTTCAGGGTCTCATGGAGAGCTAAGGGCAGAGTGGAAGCACCCTCTATAGATCAAATGCTAATAAGCAGAAGTGCAGGTGCCACCATCTAGATCCTAGCCCTTTACTTGCATTTGTGTTACTCATTGGACTATGCCCACAGTTTCATGCCACTTTTAGGACTTGTGCTTGACAGAAGGATGTACTCCAGAAAAAATATTCTACCTCAGTTACTAAATCCAGGAGATAACCTCTGACATTCTCTTTTATTTCAAGGATAAATCTTTGAGTTTTTTTTTTTTTTTTTTTTTAAACAAGAATTATATTTCTATCTGGATCTGTGAAAACTAGTGACATTTTACCAGGAAAAAAATTGCTAGAAGGAAGTCATTACCTTTGATAATATAGTCAGCTTTCTGAATTTGCAGATGAGGTACCTGTGGATATAGAGGGTGGCTGTACTGCACTATTTTACATAAGGAACTTGAGCATCTGAGGAAATTTTGGTATATGCAAGCATCCTGCAACCAATCCCCTGTGGATACTGAGGGGCAATTCTATAATGAAATACTTGTTATAACCTGAAGAGTTTAGACTGGTTCATTTATTTGACTAACCAGTACATATTTATGGATATGTGCCAGGCATCATCTTAGGCCCTGGCTACAGATGAATGTGACTTGATCTTCAAGGAGTTAACAGTCTATTGTATATGGGGGCAGGGGGGGAGGCAGAGGGCAAGATAAATGAACAAATACAGGATGTGTTAGCTTTTATAGCTGCTGTAACAAATTTAGAGGCTTAAAATAATACCCATTTATTCTCTTACAATTCTGGAGATCAGAAATCCAAAATGAATCTTGTTTGGCTAAAATCAAGGTGTCAGGAGGCCACATCCTTCTGGAGGGTCTTGAGAAGTGTCTGTTTTCTTGCCTTTTTTTAGGTTTTAATGGCTGCTTGTCTTCCTGGCTTGTGGTCCCTTCCTCTATCATCAGAGCACATCCCTCCAATGTCTGCTTCCGTGGTCACATCACCTTCTCCCTTCACTCTGACTCCTCCTAGGTCCCTCTTATATGGTCTCTATGATGATAACCAGGTAACCCAGGAAATCTAGATAATTCAGGAAAACTCCTCATCTCAAGATCCTTAACTTAATCACATGTGCAAAGTCTCATTTGCCGTATAAGGTAACATTTATAGGCCCTTGGGATTAGGACCTTGACATTTTGGAGGTAACATTATTCAGTGTATACCACAGAGGACAATGTGACAAGGGTCACAGTGGAGTTAAGTACCAGATTCTGTGTAAATATAAACGACACTGCAGCCAGGATGTGGAGAAGTGGGATGGCTTTATAGAGTAAGTGACGTTTTAATTGAGGCTTGCATGGTGGCAGTGGATGGGTGGTATGTATGATGTATATGGAATGCACAAGGGAAAGGAGGTTTCAATGAGATAATTTATGCAATAATTATCTATCACTATATAACAAATCACTCTGAAACTTGGCAGCTTACAGTGGTAAATGTCTGGGATCTCACATAGCTTCTGAGGGTCGTGAATCTGGATGCTCCTGCCCTATGGTATCTCGTGAGGTTGCTCTTAAGTGTTGGCAGGGACTGTGGTCATCTGAAGGGGCTGGAGAAGCGGTCTTCAAGGTCACTCCCGTGACAGTCAGCAGGAGGCTGAGGCCGCTTCAGAGGGTTACTCACAGGACACAGCAGCTGCCTCCCCGGAGGGCAAGGAATCCAAGAGAAAGACAGTTCAAGGTAGAAGCCTTAGTCATTATAACTGAATTTCAGGAGTGGTTAGATTCTCATCATTCTACCATTCTATTGATCACCCAGACCGACTCTCGTACAATGTGGGAGAAGACTACACAAGGTCGTGAACACCAGGAAGTGGGGATCATGAGGACCATCTTGAAGTCTGGAGCCTGCAATATTCTTGAGATGATAAGAGTTTCTCCTTGCTCGAATGTTCAACAATCATGAAGGATTTGTGGGGATGAGGTTGATGAGGGAAGGGAGGGCTAGAGCATGGCAGACCTATACCCTTGGCCAAGGGTTTGGAGATAATCCTTTTATTGATAGGGAATTATTGCAGGGGCTTAGAGAAGTGACGTGATCAAATTGCTTTTTAGAATGATCATGTGTGTGGTAAGTATGTATGGAGGGCAAAGCAGAGAGCAAATAGATTAGAGAGTGGGAGTGGCTAAGAAGTTATTGCAATAGTGCAGGAGAGAGGGGAGGAGGTTTCATATAAGGCAAAATATGGAAGAGCCAAGGATGATGGATTCAAGGCATACCAGGAAGTGAAATATTAGGGAGGCAGAGGGTCAGGGAAGGCCTCAGGGTGACTCTCAGGCTGCTGGTTTTCAAGATGCATGCTGCTGCTGCTAAGTTGCTTCAGTCGTGTCTGACTCTGTGCAACCCCATAGACGGCAGCCCACCAGGCTCCCACCATCCCTGGGATTCTCCAGGCAAGAACACTGGAGTGGGTTGCCAATTCCTTCTCCAATGCATGAAAGTGAAAAGTGAAAGTGAAGTTGCTCAGTCGTGTCCGACTCTTAGCAACCCTATGGATTGCAGCCCACCAGGCTCCTCGGTCCATGGGATTCTCCAGGCAAGAGTACGGGAGTGGGGCGCCACTGCCTTCTCCATTCAAGATACATAGGTAACATTAAAATACTACAGAAGGAAGGATATGGCTGACATCAGAGCCAAAAAGAGTTAAGATGCCTATATTTGAATGTATTGAATCTGAGCTGCCTGTAGGACTTACAGGTGTAAAGACAAATGGTGGCTAGTTAGGAATAAACCTTGTTTAGACTAACTACAGTAAGCCCTTCTGGGCATTTTCCAAGAGAAACTATATTTTGGCCAGAGAAGCGCTCTTCTCACTCTGAGTTGGTATCACATCCTAAACTAAACTGAAGGTCACTTTTTAGATGCCATCCTCATAAGGTCATCATCCTTATGACTACCAGTTTTTTATTGCCTGCTGTATATTACACTCTGTGCTATACACCTTGTGTTCTTTATTTCATCTTCACACTAAGATGAATGTTATGGTAATGTTATCATGGGCTTCCCTGTTGGCTCAGCAGTAGAGATCTGCCTGTCAATGCAGGAGACACGGGTTCAGTCCCTAGGCTGCGAAGATCCCATGGAGAAGGAAATGGCAACCCACTCCAGTATTCTTGCCTGGGAAATCCCAATGGACTGGTAGGCTACAGTCCATGGGGTCCCAAAAGAGTCAGAAACAGCTTAGTGACTAAACAACAACAATGTTATTACTTCCTTTTAATAGATGAGGAAGCAGGTACAATTATTCCCATTTTTTTTCAGATGCAGAATATACTTTGTACAATATACAATTCATTGTGAATATGTAACATTGGCTTGAGGTTATGTAGTGAGTACTGATGGACACAGGTCTCAAACTGAGATCTTTTGATTCCAGACCTTGTGCCTTTAATTGAACAGTCACCTACAGAGTTCTTTCAAGCAGGGTGGGGTTAGGGAGTGATGATTTACCACCTGCCATACAAGAGATAGCAAATAAGGAAAGCAGGGGCAAAGTCAGAAATCCACATAGCAGTGCTGTGGAGGAAAGGTCAGACACCCTCTTCCTGTTCAACATGGAGAGATTTTGGCCTTTTGACAATGTTTGCCAGCTCTTTCTTGGGACTCTCTTCCAGTTTTTGTTTTTGTTTTTTGCTATATCTGAAAAAATTGCTTTCATTATTAAAAATTAATAAAAATTGCATTAATAAATATTGCTTTCTATGTCTGAGAAATTGCTTTCATTCATTAAAAAAAAAAAATTGTTCATTTTCTGGAAAGTATAGCATCCTGCGTTAGCCAGATGGCCTTTGGATGCAGAGGGAGTTTAACCACAGCACATTTTTCATTAGAAAAGAGATAGGGGAGTGGGTGGATGAAGGATGTCAGACAGATTATGTCTTTTCCTTAAAGAAGGTTCCCATAACAGCAGATAAATTGGTCTGGAAATAGCTTCTGAGCCATTTCTTTATGTAAAACTCAGATTAAAAAAGAAAAAAAAAATGTTCTCACATCTAAGATTGTACTGTGACATTTAAGAAGAGATAAAGGGACTGGTGGTCGTGCCCAGCTTTGCAAATGGCTCCTAGACTCTTCCCTGTCCTAGAGAAGAGCTGACCCCCGACCTACTTCTCCCAGATCGGGGTGTGAGAGTGCAGGATCTCACTGACTGGCAGGGAAAGTGTCCCAGCTTCTCTGCAGCCGTCTGGAATTTCCCCCGAGAAAGCAGAAGACAAGGCTAAATATAGACTTTCACCTTGAAATGCCACAGAGGTAATAAAACCGGGCACGGTGGGTTATGACAGGTTCCTTTGTCATGCTCCCGCTTCACATTTTCTGAGTTTCCAAGCAACAAGCTTATTGAAACTAGAGAAGTAGGGAAGTGAGCAATGAGTTCAGAGAACTCAGCCACAGAAATGCCCAGACAACTCTGGACATCAGAGAACTGCTTTTCCCATCTCCCTGACCTGACGCACCCCCCACCCCACCCCCCGCCTAGTGTACCCAGAACCTGGCGAAACCAGCGCACAGTAGCTGTTCAGTTAGGACTCAGGCCTTTGCCTTTCTTGATACCTGACCATACATCAGACTTTCTGTGTATATCTAGCAGGCATCAGTGTTAGTAGGAATATGGGTTCTATCCTAATTTCTTTTGATATTTGTTAGTTAGGTAAATAAAGCAACTCAGAATCTGGGGGAGCCCTAAGTCATGATTCAAATTCCAGAACACAGGTCTCCCAGTTGTGTTTAGCCCATACGCCTTAACAGAATTTCTAGTTCTAGTTTTGGTTTCAAAACATTGGCCCTTAAGTAAAATTGATTTAATTAAAACCTAAAACAGGGACCTCTGTGATGATCCAGTGGTTGACTTCACCTTCCAGTGCAGGGGGTGTGGGTTTGAACCCTGGTCAGGGAACTAAGATCCCACATGCCTCACAGTCGTAAAACCAAAACATAAAACAGTAGCAGTAGTGTAACAAATTCCGTAAAGATGTTAAAAATGGTCCACATCCAAAAAAAATGTTTAAAAATCAACCTAAAACATCACTGAGTTTTTTAACTAATTTAACACATAATGATTTTTCCTTCTTATTTTTATTTTTCTGTGCAATGAAATGTATCTTAAATAAAAGAAATAAAACTATGTAACTTCTCTGGTCGAAGTTAAGAATTAATATGCTGTTTACGTGCCTGTCCATACACTTCTTTGCATGAACATTGTAAAAATGCACAATTTCACACAAATGGGCTAAGGAAAGTAAAAACCATGGAAAGACTGCTTAACAGGAAATGAAGCCACACCCCAGGAGGCCCACGATAATGAAGTCAGTGCTGAATATATGAAGATTTATATGACATGTTAACAGATTATTACCACAAATTATATTACTAAGTCAGTCATGGGAAATTGGTTCAGGGCCAGAAGGAAGTCAGTCTATGAACAAATTCAGCCTTTGGGTTGAAGCTTTTCCATCTGCCACAATCACAGAAACCTTTCAGGCACTGTAGAATCAGTGCCTACTGGACATAAAATCAGGATATTAGTCAGTGTTGACTGTGTGAGACCTCAGGAACAATATTCTGTTCCTAAGGGGCATGACTGGTCCCTATAATTGTCTTTCTAATTTTACTGTTATAAACTATGCCTGTTGAAGAAGTAATATTACTGAAATAGACATTGTCTGAGAGGTTTCCAGAGAACTAAAATTTTGTAAATGTATTTTTGGCTGGCCTCTGACGTGTGTGATGTTCTCTGCCTTTTCAGGGACACAGGCAGCTCTCTATAGGGAGAGGAAGTGCCCCAGACCCATATGGGACAGGAGTACTCAGACTGGGGCTAGGTGCCTCTGAGGTACAAATGGAACCAGCCTAGTAGCCCCAGCACCTGACTCTGACTCTAGTTTAGCTTTTACCTTTGCCTCCCATTGTCATCTTGTTAGCTTGTCCAATAGTAACTATTCCAACTGATGGGCTTCCTTCTTCTCCCTTCTTTCATATCCTTTATCTGTTTTCTCAGATCTATTCTTTCATCTGGTGCTTGTGTCAAATACTGTCCTTGTAACTGACTTCTCCTGCTCAGTCCAGGATCACTTTCACAATACACCCCGGGGTGCTGCTGCAGAGGGCTCCCGGCCCCTGCCCTGTGAGGTCCATCTCAGTGTATCAGGGAGACCTCAACCAGCTCCTGGGTTTCTTTCAAAACTTTTTTTTTTTTTTTCAGATCAGTTTGGGTTCATAGCAAAATTGAGAGGGAGGCACAGAGATTTTTTGTATACATTCCTGACCCCACACATGCATAGCCTCCCCCAACATCAACATCCCCTGCCAGAAGGTACTTTTGCTATGACTGGTATATCTGCACTGACACATCATAATCACTCAAAGTCCATGGCTTCCATTAAGGTTAACTCTTGGGGTTGTACAGTCTCCCAGTTCAGAAAAATGTATAATGACATGTTTCATATAGTGTTTTCATTGTCTTAAAAATTTGCTGTGATTCACCTACTCACCCCTCTCTTTCCATTCATCCCTCTCTTAGCCCCTGGTTACGGGTTATCCATAGTTCTGCTATTCTAGTATATCAGATAGTTGGAATCAAATAGTATGTATCCTTCTCAGATTGATTTCTTTTTTTCTTTTTAGTATGCCTTGCAGTTTTTTCTTGATAACTAGGCCTGATGTACCAGTTAAAAGAAGCTTCTGTAAATGGGCCTTTGGGAATACGGCAGTGAGGTGTGGGAAGAGATGGAGAGTTCTATAGTCTTGTCTTTAGGGCTCACTCTCTTGGTGAGCCCGTGTGTCTGGACTTTGAACTTCACAAGTATTTTTCTCCACACTTTGGAGGGACAGGATGGGATGGAGTTGAGTATACCCCCTCCCCAAGTCCAGTTAGGCTCATGATAAGACCTCAGCACGCTTGCTCTGGTTAACGAGTTTCCCCTGTATCCAATCTCCTGATTGGCCTTATTAAGAAGAGCTGCGCTCTGAGGTAGTTCAAAATGGTTCCTTTTGCCTCTCCCCTGCAGGAAGCCTGAAGGAGTTTTTCCTCCAAGCTTTGCTGTGAGAACCTGCTCAAGTTCTAGAAGGTAAAACTCTCAAAAGTTTGGGGCTCCCCTAAGACTGGGTCCCCTGTAGTTTTTAACTTTCAGATTTGTCCGCATTGAGCCTTCTTTAATTCATCGAGTGCATTTCAGGTTTCCTATCCTGTCACTGGTTTCCACCATAGCTTCTGCCCGAGAATCTCTGCTCAGGTAAAAAGCTGTAACTCCCTTTATCTGCCTGTCTGTCTCCCCGTTATTAGGAGCAGTGGTTTGTTCTGGGTTCTCCCTCTCTCATGAATCCAAGAGAGCTGCTTATTTTTCAGTCCATTCAGTCTTGGTTGCTGTTGTTTTTTGGCCGTGCTGTGTGGCCTGTGGAACTTTCCCCACCGGGGATTGAACTGCGGCCTCCTGTAGAAGCATGGAGTCGTAAAGCTGGACCCCCGGGGAAGTCCCGCTTAGCTTTTTCCTTGTTAGCCCTTAGTGGTGATTGTAAGGTCCTTATATTCAGGACTGAAAATGGTATTTGTGGGTTTCTGGCCCTAGCTGGAGGGATTTATGAATCTCCAGGCTACCTGGGCGGAGAAGGCAATAGCAAGCCACTCCAGTACTCTTGCCTAGAAAATCCCATGGATGGAGGAGCCTGGTAGGCTGCAGTCCATGGGGTCGCTAGGAGTCGGTCGCGAGTGAGCGACTTCGCTTTCACTTTTCGCTTTCACACAATGGAGAAGGAAATGGCAACCCACTCCAGTGTTCTTGCCTGGAGAATCCCAGGGACGGGGGAGCCTGTTGGGCTGCCGTCTATGGGGTCGCACAGAGTCGGACACGACTGAAGCGACTTAGCAGCAGCAGCAGGCTACCTGGGTCCCAGCCGAGACATACTGTGTGTTATAAGCTTTTCCATTCAGGCCCAGGAGAAACATTTGCATGCAGGAGAGTCTTCCTGCTCAGAAAATAAGATGGGATCCTGCCTGCGATAAGATCTGTGGATACATAGCAGTCCCTTGGGATCCGTGAGGGCCTGGCTCTAGGACTCCCTGCAGATGTGGAAAATCTGAGGATACACAGGTTCCTTATATAAAATGGCATATAGCACACACATCTTCTTGAATACATCAAATCATCTCTAGATTACTTATACCTGATACAATGTAAATGCTATTGTAAATAGTTGTAAATACAACGTAAATGCTGTGGAAGGCAGCTATGCTAACCATTATACCACCAGCACCTCTGTAAATGCTACATATAAATCATTGCTAGAGTACGGAAAATTCAAGGTTTGCTTTCTGAAACTTTCTAGAATTTAATTAAAAATTTTTCTTTTGTCCTGGTTGAATTTGTGGATGTGGAGCCTGTGGATAGAGCTAATTGTACAATGTAGGCCAGACAGTGAATGCTCACATGGCTAGTCATCAATCCTGTGAGCCTTGAGAATTAAACTCGAATGCCCAGAAATAACACCTAGAGTCCCCAGGCTTTGTCATTTATATCCACTTTGACTGGGTAGGTCCCTTTAGTCCTTTTGAAGCTTCACTGTAGGTTTCTTGGCTGACAGAGTAATCTGCTGCTTGGGTGTGTGGGCTCACGTTACCCACTCTGTTCAGATGCTTCCTTTGTTGTCATGAATATGCTGACCAAGAGGATGTGAGCCCAATTTCACTGCCTACTCTTATTCTATTTTTTTCCCAGGGAAAAATGGTTACTTATTTATTGTGGTAAAATATGTATAACATAAAAGATATCATTGTAACCATCTAATGGCATTAAGTACATTAATTCACACTGTTGTGTAATCTTCACCACCATCCATCTTCAGAATTTTTTCCTTTTCCCAAATGGAAGCTCCATACCAATTAAACACTAACTCCTCATTCCTCCCACCCCCAGCTCCTGGCAACCACCATTCTGATTTCTGTGAATTCACTGCTACAGGTAACTCATATGGGTGGAATCATACCATATTTGCCATTTTGTGACTGACCTATTCCTCGTAGCACAATGTTCTCAGGGTTCATTCAAGGTATAGCATGTGTCGGAATTTCTTTCCTACCACATTTTGTTAAACGATTCATCCCTCATTGAACATTTAGGTTGCTTCCACCTTTTGGCTATTGTAAATAAATCTCTATGAACGTGGATGCACAAATATGTTTACATTCATGATTTCAGTTATTTTCTGTATATACCCAGAATTGGAACTGCTGGACTGTATGGTAACTTTTGTGTTTTTCTGAGGAATTGTTATGCTATTTCCCTCAATGGCTATCCCATTTTACATTGTACCCCACAGCAATTTTTCCACATTCCTACCAATGCTTTCTCTCTCTCTCTTCCTCCCTGTCTTTCTTTCTCACTGTCTCTCCTTCCCTCCCTTCCTTAATGGTAACAGCCCTCCTAATAGGTGCAGAGTGGTATCTCACTGTGGTTTTAATTTGCATTTTCCTCATGGTTAGTTATATTCTGCATCATTTCATGTGCTTACTGATCATTTGTATATCTTTGGAGAAATGTCTATTCAAATCTTTTGTCCATTTTCTAATGAGTTTGTTGGGTTTTGAGTTGGGTTAGAAATCTGATTTTTTTTTTTAATGGTCTTTACAAAATAAAAGAAAGTGAAGTCGCCCAGTCATGTCTGACTCTCCAACCCCATGGACTATAACCCACCAGGCTTCTCCATCCATGGAATTTTCCAGGCAAGAGTACTGTAGTGGATTGCCATTTCCTTTGCCAGGGGAAATCTTCCTGACCCAGGGGTTTAACCCTGGTCTCCCGCATTGTAGGGAGATGCTTTACCATCTGAGCCAAATGTTAAATAGTAGTTACAAAAATAAATATTTTTAAAAATACTGTGAAAAAACTACGGAGGCCAAGTTCCATTAGCCAGGTGGCTCTTGCCCAAGTACCACCTGGTCGCTGCCTTGGCCTTAAGTGCGGATGGCTCTGAGGCCAGAAAGCAGAGCCTGGTGGGAAGGACTAAATGGAGAGCATTCACTGTTTACAACATGTCGTGTTTTTCATCTGAGCCACCCAGGAAGCACACCCTGGGTTGGGAAGATTCCCCTGAAGGAGGGCATGGCAACCTACTTCAGTATTCTTGCCTGGAGAATCCCCATGGACAGAGGAGCCTGGTGGGCTACAACCTGGGGGGCTTGTAAAGAGTTGGACACGACTGAGTAACTCAGCACAGCACAGTGTTTCCCAAAGCTCCATTTCTTCCTTTTTATTACCAAAGCCGAAATCCATATGCCTCACCTGTGCTCACCATGGCAATGAAAGCAAATGATGTATTTAACTTTATTTAATAAAGGGCTTTACCTGGTGAGGAGTCAGAGAAAGCTTCTCATCAACTGAATGTGAAGTATTAAAGACTTTTGTTTAATTGTACAACTTTCCACCGAAGAATATTCCTTTATAAAACATGTATTGATTCACTGACTGTTTACAGGAAGAGAAAATGGCACATTTATAGAAAGTATATTAAATGAGATAACCCAAGGAGACAGCAACTGCCCAACACTGATCTCCTCCAGCACTGCTGGGAAAGCTGCTGTAAGTGGGCTCAGTGGAACTGACCTGGACTGGAAAGTCCTAGGACTGATTTCTCTCCCCGCTACTGTCTTATTGTCTGACCTGCCTCACGGACTTCTATTTCTTCCCAGATAAATTGGGCTTAATAACCCCTCCTTGGAGAGGTTTGTGGACAGTATGAAAGGTTTTTTAAGTGGAAGTGCTCTTTAGATGTAATGTTCTATGCAAACTGTCCTTTTTTCACATCCTCCTAGTCCTGGGAACAAGCCTGGGAATGGGGAATGCTTGACCTGAAATATGGTCTGAGCCTCCTTGAGTGTTAACACTGAGCATCAAATGCCCTGGACCTTGCCTCTTGAAGGTCAATCAGATTTTTTTTCTGCTGTTATCATTATTGTCCTTGACATTTTCCACTTGGCAGCTTGCATGCATCCTGCTGACCTGCTGGGAAGCTACAGCCACCCCTCTCTATCACACCCTGGCAAAGGCACTGCTGGGGGCAGCCAGGGTGGCCCCGGTCATCAGTGGCCCACCCCAGGACAAGCCCAGTACTTGCTCTTAAAACTCCTTCCCACCCCTGCTCATGGCTCAGAGGTACCTCCCCACAAGCGAGCACAGTTGTCCAGATCAAAGTCTCTAAAGACAGAAAGCCTTCTCACAGATCCTGAGAATACACTTGAGGACCTCCAGAAATCTTTGGGTCTCGGTGGAGGGAGCAGTGTTCTTGGAGACCCAGTGATGGAGGCATGGCCTTTCCATGCCCCAGAGCCTCCCTGCCCCAGGCTCTGCTAAGACAGAGCTGCTGTCTGGGTTACCCTGGGCAAGTTCCTCAGCATCTTGAGCTTCAGTGGCCCCTTCTATAAAGTTAGATGGTAATACCTATCTATTCAATATGATGAGAGGGCTACAAGAGACAGCAAACTTAACACGCCTGGTATTCGGGATAAGCTTAAAAAAGTTAGTTCTTCAACTTAGAGGTGGAGAAAAGTACCAGGGGCAGGGCTGAGAGACATTTTCCAGGCACGTGCCTGAGGAGCAGCCTGTCCATTCTTCATCTCCATGGAGCTGGGATCCAAGCACTGGGCACCTTCCTGCCACCCAGCAAGTCTCCTGTCCCTGGTGTTTTCCTGGAGTGTGGGGGGGCTGTAGCAGCTAGAGTTGGTGTCCTATAGGCCCATCCTCTGTCCTCCTTCACCACTTCTCCTGGGAGGCTTAGGAGCCCTGGTACAATCACAGCCCCTGGGGGTCTGCCTGATGGCCAGATTGCCCCAGAATGAGTAGGAAGATTGGGCTCCTCGCTGTGTGCTTCTGTACAAATGACCACAGCTGTCTTTATGCAGGGCTGAGCCTGTGGAGAAAATCGTGTAACTGCAGATTAGGGCCATGACAAATTTCATGGTTTTCAAAATCCACCCTTAACAATCCTTTTGTCACAGGCCAGCTCCTTCTGTGTTCCCTCAGCTGCTCTTCCAAACCTTAACCCTTGCCCGGAAGCCTCCTGACTTGCCTCTGCCCCCGCCCTCTTCGCACACGCACTGGCCTTCACTCTTCCAGGAAAGCCGCTGTGCGAGATGCTGCCTTCCATCCCAGCCTGCGTCTTCAAAGTTCCATCTGGCCGCAGGCCCTCCCTCCTCCTCTCCAGCCTGAAGAGATGGGAGGCCTTGCCTTCTACTCAAGGGCCCTCCTTCTGTAGTGAACTTGTGTTCTTTTTTCTCCTCTGTGTCCCTTCTTCTGGCGAAGAAGCCCAGTTGCCTTTTTGGAACCATCCTCTTTCTTTCTTTGTCCCCGTGGTTGAGTTGGCATTGACCCCACCCCAATTCCAGAGAGGACATGTAACCAGTTTAGAGCCAAGCAAAACACTCCAACTTTTGGACCACAGAAATAGGTCAGAGTGAGCACGTAAATGAAACCTGGGCCCCTCAGAATCAGTCCAGAGCCACTGAGATGTAGGTTATTTTACCGAGCCCATCAGGCTTATGGGTCATATAATGCTGGAGATGGGCCACCATATTTGCTACTACATAGGTGCAGACTGCTTGAGAAAAGTGGAACTGGGAAGGGGAGACGGAGGGAGAGGAAGATGCCTGACAACATTTTGTTGAGTCTTTGGAGGCAGCCATGCCTGGATTTTTTTCAGTTACATGAATTAGTCCTCTTTTTCTCTTAAGTGGGTCGGGTTACTGGAACTTTCAACTAAAGAGGCCTGGAAGAAAACACCCTCCCTTTTAAACCCTAATGTCACTAGAGAAGGATTATATCTCTGTCTGTGTTGCTCATTCCAGCACCTCAGGGTAGTGCCTGGCACATAAGTCAGTACTCAGTAAATATTTCATTAAATAATATTAACTAACACTGCCTGTAACTAGGGCTGATGATCCCTTCTCTTCACCTCACCTCCGTCTTTCTTTATCATTTCCCTTCCCATCTTTGGAGCCTCTCCCTTCCTCAGATATTGTAAACGTTCATGTGCCCTTAATCCTAAAAATAAAACCAAGCACATAACAACAAAATAAAAAAATCTTCCTTCCTTATGGCATTTCTTTCTAGCACCCTGACCTACTTTTCCATCTCTTCTGAGCTCTTCAGAAACATATTCTTAACTCACAGCAACCTGGCTTCTGTCCCAACTCTTTCAACAATGTCACACTTATCACCGACATGAGAGAATGTCAAGACTTTGCAGCCCCTCATTATATCTGCATAGCCGGCTGATCCCCCTTCTTTCTGGGAGGCAGGATGTCCCTCAGAATCCCAGACTCTTCCCACTGACTCTCAGCTCGCGGCTCTTCCTTGTGCCTGAGAGCTCTGCTTGAAGTCTGGCCTTCCGTTAGAGCATCTGAAATTTCCTTCCTGCCTTGAAATTGCCATGGCACAAGCTTTCTCCTTGGCCTTTGTATTTTGCCCCAGGTGGCAAAGTAGGTCAGGCCTCAGTTGTCCAGGGTGTTCAAGGCCCACACTCATGTCACACATTGACCTTCAGACTTATGCCAAGTCTTATACCACAGCTGGCACTGTCAGGTCAGTCATTTTCGGGGGCCAGTCTTCTTGGTCAGCCCTTTAGGTATTGAACTGGGAGTGTTCTCTGCCACCTCTCAGGTTAGGTTAGAGTGAAGTTTCGTTTTATTCAGGTTATTGTACTATCACCTAAGGCAATAGCTGGAACAACCACCACCAAAGGCCATTTCCGGAGGGAGACTATGAAAGGAAGTGCCTTGTCTCTCTGATCCAGGAATCCCTCTGAAGGGTAATCCTGGCTGGTTCTGATGACCTAGCAGATAGTGGAGGATTCCAGGCATCTAAGTCAAAAAGTGTGACTTCGTCTATACAACAAGTAAATGTGCACAAATGAATAATTTATAAGGCTTAAGAGGTAAATGATCTCTGTTCATCCTGCTGGCTTTGGAAAACCACCACATCCTCCCGTGGCTCCATCTCTTTCATTTATCTATTCAGCAAACATTTGGCAGGTGTCTACTGCCTGCCAGGGGGTTATTATCCATATAAAAACAAAACTCATGCAGATAAATAGCTTTAATAAAATGTGCTGCTGCTGCTAAGTCACTTCGGTCGTGTCCGACTCTGTACGACCCCATAGACGGCAGCCTACCAGGCTCCCCCGTCCGTGAGATTCTCCAGGCAAGAACACTGGAGTGGGCTGCCATTTCCTTCTCCAATGCATCAAAGTGAAAAGTGAAAGTGAAGTCGCTCAGTCATGTCCGACTCTTAGCGACCCCATGGACTGCAGCCTACCAGGCTCCTCCGTCCATGGGATTCTCCAGGCAAGAGTACTGGAGTGGGGTGCCATTGCCTTCTCCGAATAAAATGTGCTATTAAATTTTAAATAGGTTTCCTTCTGTTAAAGGCCACATGGAGAGTTAAGAGTTAAGTCAACAAGTGTGAAGTACTCATTTAATCTGGTAAACCAGGTCATCTCATTCCATGATGACTAAACTTGGTTCCATATCAGAGTCTAGTACCATCGTTTGGGGTCGACCCTGGAATTTTTAGCAATGCCCCTGAGTGATTCTGATGTGCCTCTAAGTTTATCATGGATCCATTTCGCCCTTTGCCTTCAGAACTGGACTTGATAGCTGCTGCTAAGTCGCTTCAGTCGTGTCCGACTCTGTGCGACCCCATAGATGGCAGCCCACCAGGCTCTGCTGTCCCTGGGATTCTCCAGGCAAGAACACTGGAGTGGGTTGCCATTTCCTTCTCCAATGCATGAAAGTGAAAAGTGACAGGGAAGCCACTCAGTCATGTCCGACCCTCAGCGACCCCATGAACTGCAGCCTTCCAGGCTCCTCTGACCATAGGATTTTCTAGGCAAGAGTACTGGAGTGGGGTGCCATTGCCTTCTCCAGGACTTGATAGCTAGGGGTCATTTAATGGTATCTCCTTCTTGAAAATGGGTCATTTCTTGATTCTCTGGGCTTCCCAGGTGGTGCGGTGGTAAAGAATCTGCTTCCCAATGCAGGAGACGTAAGAGATGGGGGTTTGATTCTTGGGTCGGGAAGATCCCCTGGAGTAGGAAATAGCAACTCACCCCAGTATTCTTGCCTGGAAAATCCCATGGACAAGGAGCCTGGTGGGCTGCAGACCATGGGGTCACAAAGGAGCTGGACACGACTGAGCACGCACGCTCACACTCCCTCGCTTGATTCTCTAGCCGTTCTTCCTTCGGTTCCCTCCTGTCCCCTTTTCTCAGCCTTTCCCTCTGCTACTTCTTTTCTACGAGCCACACATTAGCTTTCTATGGCTGTCAAAACCTCAAACTTAGTGTTTTGAAATAAAACAGATTCATTATTTTACAGTTCTGTAGGTTAGACGTCCAATGTGGGTCTCTGTGCTAAGACCAAAATATCAGCAGGGCTGCGTTTCTTTCTGGAGATGCTAGGAGAGGATCCACTTCCTAGCGGCTGGTGGCCCTTCTCCATCTTCAAAGTCTGTAACGGCCGGTGGAGTCTTTCTCACGTCATGTTGTTCTGACCGTGCATCTGTAGTCACATCTCTGCTTCTGGGTCTCCTCCTTCCTTCCTGTTCCACTGTCAGGGGCCCCTCCCTTCCTCCGTCTTCAAAGCCGGCCACTTCCCACACTGTGTCACTCTGCCCTCCTCTTCTGTTTCCTGCTTCCACTTTGAAGGATCTCCGTTATTATGTTGGGCCCACATGGCTAATCTATAGTACTCTATTTTAAGGTCTGCTGGCGTGCAGCCTCCTGAGGGTTGGGATGTGGATGTCTTTGGGGGAGGGCATCACTCTGTGGCTACAGGGCCCTTCGTTGTTGTTGTTTATCCTCTTTGCAATTTTCAGAGGCTAAACAGGCCATGTGAGTGAGTGAGGCAGGACAGAGAGAGTGAACTGGATGTCCCTTTTAAATGGGCAGCAGCTAATCCACTCCAGCCATTTGTTGCTATGTGAGAATGTGGTCCCAGATTTGCCAGATCTTGATTTTTTTTTTAAATCTGGAATTTTCGATTTCCTCTCTTTGTTATATCCTCCAACTTTTAAATGTTGGCTAAGAGTTTAAATATTTAAAGGTATCATACAAGCCAAACCAAACACATCTACTGATGTATGCAGCCTCAAGCTGTCCATCTGTAACCTCTGCCCTGTATGTTATCACCGGAAACAATCTCACTAAGCCCAAGCATTCAAACACCCCCGACACTATGCGGGTTGACTCCCAAACCTCTGAGTCCATCTAGACCTCTCTGATAAGCTGAGAACAGCAGCTGTGATTACATTCCCCAGGGCCATACCCACTCAGGAGCTCCCTGGAAAAATCTGCTTCTCAAGCTTGAAACCTGGGGGTCCCTTACTTTCTGATTCAATGGCCCCATAATTCATTCCACTTTTGCACTTTACAGGGGTCCTTGATTGTCCCTTTGCTGGATTATTGTCACCCTCTTTATACTTATTCTGTAGGTTTCGTTCTTCATCCTGACCTGATTGCAGCCTAAGCTCTAAAAGGCAACAGGCCACCTGAACTTTCACATCTACTGAACATCCTCAGTGCTCTCCAGTATCCCACAGGATGTAGTCCAGAGTCCTCAGTATGGTCTTCCATGCCTGTCGTGATAAGAGCCTGCCTTACGTCTGCAACCTCCTCTCTTAGCGCTTTCTCATTGCTGGCTGGGATTCCTGTATTACGGAACAGTCACTGTAGCCCCTCTGAACTTGATGAGGTGTAACACCCACTCACCCCTTGGCCTGAAGTGCCCTTCCCCACTCATATACCTGGAAACCTACTCATCCTTAAGCCCGGGCTCAGGTCTTGCTCTGTGAGATGTTCCCTCTTTCCCCTCTGCCTTTTCACAGCCCTTCCTTGCAGCTTTCACTGCTTTGCTTATGCATTTTTTATTGAACTTGTCTCATGTGACTTCAAGAATTTGTTCACACATACGTTTCCCATCTTTATGTTGTATCATCTTTTTGTCACGAGTACTTAACCCCGGGCCTCACAACAGAGGTGCCTAATAATATTTCTGAATGAACGAATGAATGAAGGAACCATGCTAGACAGATGGTATCTGTCCTATTTATAATCAAAATTACCCCAAGGAGTTGTAATTCTTTGATGAGTTTCTCATTTCTCCCTTCAAATAAGTTTCTATCTTCCGCCAGCTGCAGAAGCTCTTTGAATGATTTAAAATGCAGAATTCAAAATTGGCTGCCAAGAAATGCCACTTCATTTCCTTTCTAAAATAACATGATTTTCCCCCATGACCCAGACGAAACAACAACCCTTGGCTAATGTTTCATATAAAGGGGATTTTTTTGGTAAAAGGAGGGTTAAGGGGAGTGAATTTTAGTTTTTCTCATTTCCTTGGTCTTCCGTAGGTGTTCCTGTCCAGGTGTGAAGACTCTTTCCTGTCTAAATGTGCAGGGGAAAGCCGCACCAGGTCAGGTATTTAATCCTGCAGTGACGCCACCTCAGGAAGTGCCAGGGACCCGGGAACCTTGCAGCCTCCTGCAATATAGTCATAGATCTGGGCAAGAATGACAATTTACAAGGCGTTTCTCTCTCAGACAGGGAGCAGATTAGTTTTCTATAAATGGAAGGACAGGCACAAAGCGACACTTGTCATCTTGGGGAGCCTGGCCAGCAAACCCTGTAGACCGACTGGAAGAGGTGGGCTGAAGATCAGCCTTAAGGGAAGTCTCACAGTCACTTACCATTGGCCCAAGTGTAGCAGGGCAGACTCCAGGGGCGAAAGTGAACATTCAGCTCCTGGACCCACATCACTTTTCAGTTAGTTACCAGACAGATTGCCTGGTAAAGATTGCAGGGAGAAATATCAATAACGTCAGATATGCAGATGACACCACCCTTATGACAGAAAGTGAAGAGAAACTACAGAGCCTCTTGATGAAAGTGAAACAGGAGAGTGCAAAAGTTGGCTTAAAACTCAACATTCAAAAAACTAAGGTCATGGCATCTGGTCCCACCACTTCATGGCAAATAGACGGGAAAACAATGGAAACAGTGAAAGACTTTCAGCAAAATCACTGCAGATGGTGATTGCAGCCATGAAATTAAAAGACGCTTGTTCCTTGGAAGAAAAGCTATGACCAATCTAGACAGCATATTAAAAAGCAGAGACATTGCTGACAAAGGTCCGTCTAGTCAAAGCTGTGGTTTTTCCAGTAGTCAGGTTTGGATGTGAAAGTTGGACCATAAAGAAAGATGAGCACCGAAGAATTGATGCTTTTGTGCTGTGGTGTTGGAGAGGACTCTAGAGAGTCCCTTGAACAGCAAGGAGATCAAACCAGTCAATCCTTAAGGAAGTCAGTCCTGAATATTCCTTGGAAGGACTGATGCTGAAGCTGACACTCCAATACTTTGGCCACCTGATGCAAAGAACTGACTCATTTGAGAAGACCCTGATACTGGGAAGGATTGAAGGCAGGAGGAGAAGGGGTCAACTGATGATGAGATGGTCGGATGGCATCACCGACTTGATGGACATGAGTTTGAGCAAGCTCTGGGGCTCGGTGATGGATAGGGAAGCCTAGCATGTTGCAGTCCTTGGAGTCGCAAAGAGTTAGACACGACTGAGCAACTGAACTGAGCCAGACAGCAATCATTGTTTTGTTGTTTGAGGTTTTCCTCTTCTCCTATCTCCCTGGTATATCAGGCCCCCCTGCCCCTTGAGGGAAAGGCACAAGAGGAAAAAGAATTAACACCCACTGCACACCTAACACAAACTAGGAAGTGCATTAGATGATTTAGAGGCTTTCTTCTTTTAACATATTTTAATTTTATTTGCATTCTTAAATCTCCATTTTACAAGTGAGGAGACAAGACAGGTGAGGCCTAGTAACTTGCTTAATTCTACACAACCAGGAGATGGTAGGGCTGAGGTTTATTCCGGGTAGGTGTTATTTTAAAGCCCATGCTCATTCCACTTATGATACTGCCGATACAGGAAAATAGTTGTAAAATCTAATTTTTGTGCTTATGTACCAGAAACTTCAGCTTATGTTATCTCATCCAGTTTATGGTCTTATTGGACTAATATGTCCAAAGTATTCTCAGGCCAATATTCGGGCAATCAATCGACACATTCTGTAAAGAGGTTACTAGATTGATCCAAAGAGGCATAAGACTCAACCCTAACTTGCCAGTACTTACAGGCTGTCTGAAGAGATGAAGAAAGTAAAGAGTAACACAAGAGCACTGTCATAGCATAGGAGCTGTGGCAAGTAAGCACGTCAGCAACTCTGGATCTTTCTACTGTGACACTCACAATGTGTGATATACTCTCCTGGTGTTTGTGGGGTCGTAGCTGTCACATCTTCTCTTTTGCCCGCTTATAGTGTGTTCAGTTCAGTTCACTTGCTCATTAGTGTCTGACTGTTTGCGACCCCAAGGACTGCAGCACCTCAGGCTTTCCTGTCCATCACCAAGCCCTGGAGCTTGCTCAAACTCATGTCCATCAGATTGGCGATGCCATCCAACCATCTCGTCCTCTGTTGTCCCCTTCTCCTCCTGCCTTCAATCTTTCCTAGCATCAGGGTCTTTTCCAATGAGTCAGTTCTTTGCATCAGGTGAACAAAGTATTGGAGCTTCAGTATCAGTCCTTCCAATGAATATTCAGGACTGATTTCCTTAAGGATTGATTGGTTTGATCTCTTTGCAGTCCAAGGGACTCTGAGGAGGCTTCTCCAACACCACAGTTCAAAAGCATGAATTCTTTGTCACTCAGCTTTCTTTATGGTCCAACTCTCACATCTAAACATAACTACTGGAAAAACCACAGCTTTGACTAGATGGATCTTTGTCAGCAAAGTAATGTCTCTGCTTTTTAATATGCTGTCTAGGTTGGTCATAGGTTTTCTTCCAAGGAGCAAGCATCTTTTAATTTCATGGTTGCAGTCACCATCTGCAGTGATTTTGGAGGCCAAGAAAATAAAGTCTGTCACTGTTTCCATTGTTTCCCCATCTATTTGGCATGAAGTGTTGGGAGCAGATGCCATAGTCTCAGTTTTTTGAATGTTAAATTCAATGTAATATAAAGTGTGTTAGACTGCAAATAATTGTGAGGATTTTGTCAAAGAGATCACTCCAATCAGAAAGGATCTTTGGCATTTTAATTATTAGTAACTAAATATCAGTTGCAATCTCGCAACGAATGACAGGACATCCTTGTGTGTGGAGTTACTGAGCCCAAGAATCACTGCAGGGGACTGCCAATGGCCTCATGTGGACCAAACACACTGTGAGATGAGAGGAGGGGGAACTTGAATGGGGCTGAAGCACACTAGGGTGTCTTGTAGGAAGTCACAGATGCTATAGACTCAAGTCGGAGAAGGCAATGGCACCCCACTCCACTACTCTTGCCTGGAAAATCCCATGGATGGAGGAGCCTGGAAGGCTGCAGTCCATGGGATCGCTGAGGGTCGGACACGACTGAGCAACTTCCCTTTCACTTTTCACGTTCATGCATTGGAGAAGGAAATGGTAACTCACTCCAGTGTTCTTGCTTGGAGAATCCCAGGGATGGCGGAGCCTGGTGGGCTGCCGTCTCTGGGGTCACACAGAATCGGACACAACTGAGGTGACTTAGCAGCAGCAGCATAGACTCAAGTCTAGCATTGTTCCTGACATGTGGAGACTCACAAATGAGCTGAACTGAAAAATTCAGGGCAACAATGCCAAAGACCTGCAAATCCTGGCCAGTTGCATCCAAGGTCCAGGACAAGGCAGAACCCCCTTCCTTCAATGCAGACAGACAGGTATGCCCCCGCCCCCCCCCCCCCGTAGCTTCATTATCTCAGTGAATCAGGCAGACTGAATTTTCTAAAGGAACTGCATGACTTATCAAACTGGACTATGCTTTAAATTGAATAACATGAAAACTCATTTCTCCCTTAGCCAGAGAATAGGGGCCAGAGGCAGGGTGGAGTGGTGGGAGGTCAGATTAAAAAGGGATAATGTAAAGGAGCTACATATTCTCTGCCCTGAGTGGAGTGTGAAATTAACTTTGTGACTTTGTAACACATATTGCTATTTACTGGTTTTTCAATTTTAGATATTCTCTTATACCACTCCATGGCGTTTTCTCCCTTTTCATCGTAATTTCTGAGAGTTAATAACACTATCTTTAGTTTTTCTAGTGGTACCTTTATGCAACTTCGGATTACATGCTTAAATCCCTCTTTCTTGTCCCATCTACTTTCAGTGATACCCCAAGTTTCTATCATGTTAGATTAGGGCACTTCACATCTTCCACCTTCTAATTTCTATCATTTGGATAATTAATGCTTATCTTCTGTAACTATATTTGAGTCTTATTATACATTATATATAGTTTGATCAAAATACTCAAGAATCAAAAATAAAGTTGTTACTTTGAGTATGAAATACTTTTCACTCCAGAGCCATGTCAATATCACGAGGCCAGCACCCTCTAGGTCACAGCTGCCATTGTAACAAATTTAGCTTAGCACCTACCACACACCATGGTTGCATAATGGCTTGCTAAACAACGCAGATTTATAGTTTCAGGAGTCAGAAGTCTTCTGTGAGTCTCCTTGGGCTAAAATCAAGGTGTCAGCAATGCTGGTTTCTTCTGGAGGCTCTAAGGGAGAAAATTTGTTTCCCTGCCTTTTCCATCTACTAAAGGTCACTGAAATTCCTTGGCTGGTGGCATCTTCCTCCATTTTCAAAGCAGTATTTCTCTGGTCCTTCTTCACTCACCACATTTCTCTCTGACCATAGCCCATAAAAGTCCTCTGTTACTAAAGACTTATGTGATTTGATTGGCTTTACCAGCATCAGTTCAGTCAGTTCAGTCGCTCAGTCGTGTCCGACTCTTTGCGACCCCATGAATCGCAGCACGCCAGGCCTCCCTGTCCATCACCATCTCTCGGAGTTCACTCAGACTCACATCCATCGAGTCAGTGATGCCATCCAGCCATCTCATCCTCGGTCGTCCCCTTCTCCTCCTGCCCCCAATCCCTCCCATAATCCAGGATAATCTGCCCATCTCAAATTCCATAATTTTAATCACATGTGCAAAATCCCTTCTGCTCTGTAAGGCAAGACGAGCACAGTTTCCAGAGGTTAGAGCATGGACATCATTGAGGAGTTACTGTCTGCCTACCACCCAAAATGAAATGTTCCTGATGTTGAGAAAAAATGGATTCTACCTTTTAAGCCTCATCTGTTGCTCAAAATTCACACCACATTTTTAATGTGCTTCATTTGTGGATTGCAATGTTCTTACTTAGGATTTTTATTATTTTTAGTGAAGACTTTTGTCAGAAGAAGTACATTTTCTCCTTCAGTTCAGTTGCTCAGTTGTGTCCGACTCTTTGCGACCCCATGAATTGCAGCATGCCAGGCCTCCCTGTCCGTCACCAACTCCTGGAGTTTACTCAGACTCACATCCATTGAGTCAGTGATGCCATCCAGCCATCCCATCCTCCATCGTCCCCTTCTCCTCTTGCCTCCAATCCCCCCCAGCATCAGAGTCTTTTCCAATGACTCAACTCTTTGCATGAGGTGGCCAAAGTACTGGAGTTTCAGCTTTAGCATCATTCCCTCCAAAGAAATCCCAGGGCTGATCTCCTTGCAGTCCAAGGGACTCTCAAGAGTCTTCTCCAACACCACACTTCAAAAGCATCAATTCTTCGGCGCTCAGCCTTCTTCACAGTCCAACTCTCACATCCATACATGGCTACTGGAAAAACCATAGCCTTGACTAGACAGACCTTAGTCGGCAAAGTAATGTCTCTGCTTTTGAATATGCTATCTAGGTTGGTCATAACTTTTCTTCCAAGGAGTAAGCGTCTTCTAATTTCATGGCTGCAGTCACCATCAGCAGTGATTTTGGAGCCCAAAAAATAAAGTCTGGCACTGTTTCCACTGTTTCCCCATCTATTTCCCATGAAGTGGTGGGACCGGATGCCATGATCTTCGTTTTCTGAATGTTGAGCTTTAAGCCAGCTTTTTCACTCTCCTCTTTTACTTTCACCAAGAGGCTTTTCTCCTTACCAAATCCTTAATAATACCTACCTACTTTTTTCTGTATTATTAATCATCTGCATCTTTAATTTTTTTTTAAAGATTGAAGTGTGATTGAGTCTTTTTTTTTCCTTTTTTAAAAAAAAGTTATTTTTTGAGCTCACTGATTCTTGTTCTCGTTTGGACCAGTTGCTCTCTAGGCCTACTGTTCTGTCTTCACCTTGGTTTCTTGTCCTTGAATTCTTGGTAAAGCCCACTACTTATACTCTACATCTTCATATTTGTCATTTTTCGCTCTAATTCCCAAGGAACTTCTCATGAAACAATGAATGGAAGAGAGTGTCTCTGAGTTCTTATATGTGAAAAGTGACCTCTCTGAATCTTTTGCATTGCTTTGTTGTATTCACTTGTATTCCCTTGATTCTGATTTCTAATGTAATTTGGCTTGCTAAAAAGATAATTATCATTTATATTTTTCTGTGCATTGTGTTTTTTCTTCAAAATTTGAGTTGGATTATCTTTTGCTAGAGCTATATTTATATGTAGTGAAGACTAATCCTTTGTAACAAATATTGCAAAATTTTCTTCCAGAATAACAGTTATTAAAAAATATTTTTGTGCATCTTTTTATTTTGTATATTTAGAATTTATCTTTTAAATTTATAGTGTTCAATCTCTTATGACTTCAGCTTTGGGGGTTTTGTTTAGGAAGACTTCTGTATTCCAAGTTATACAAATATTCTGATTTTTTTCTAAAAAATATGTACTTTTATTGTTTATTTTTAATCCATCTTGAATTTGATTCTGTTTATTATAATTTGTTAAAAATTTCAAACAAATCAACACCATTTAGATATTCAGTTTATCTTTTTCCCCCACTGTTGGAAATACAATCTGCATTAGATTATTAGCTTGTATGTTCTTGGGACTATTTCTGAACTATTGTTTTGTGTTGATCTGGTCCCTCAGCTGTACTGTGTTGTTTTAATTACAATAGTTTTAAACTCTAGATACTCAGGACAACTTAACCTCTCCTTGTTATTTTACTGAATCATCTTAATGAATTGTATATGTGTATTCTTATAAAATCTTGAGAATAAGGTTGATAAACTCCAAAAAAATTATCTAGGATTTTGATTGGATAACATTGAATTTATAGATTAACTTGAAGAAACCTCACAATATTGACTTTAAAACTTTTTTTTTAATTGGAGGAAAATTGCTTTACAATGTTGTGTTGGTTTCGGCAGCAGTATTGAGGAGCCTATTTGCAGGGAGATGCAGATATAGAGAATGGACGAGTGGACACAGCGGGGGAAGGAAAGAGTGAATAGAGTGAACGGAGAAAGTAACATTGACAAATATACACGACCATATGTAAAATACAATATTGACTCCTGTTAAAGAAAAAATCATTCTGACACTTAATCATTCTGTTAAAATGGTAATGAAGACTTTATTCAGGACTACTGCAATAGGTGTCAAGACTGTCACATAATGGGAGAGAGATCAGGTTCAATTCTAAATACAACAAAGACAAGCGAAGCTTATAGCTAATGAGCAGAGCGGGGTGTCAGTGGATGAAAAATTATTAAGAAGAGACACTGAGGGAGAAGGGGTTCTTGTAAACTGGCTTAACAGGATTCTTGTGCAGGAAGGTAATAGTGATAAGATATCAAGCATTGTTGGGGGGATTCTCACTAAACTGACTTTGCAAATTTCTTTTAATGCAGGGCAAAGCAGGCTAAAGACAGGTACCAGTGATAAGGCTGAGTGAAAAAGGGCACAGAAGAGAAGGTCTAAAATTTGGTCAGGAGGAAGTTTTTGTCACTCTTTCTATCCAGAAGCATAATGGTTCTGTATATTACTCAAATTATATACTATGTACTTCTAAAAGGATTCAGTTTTCTTTAAGCAGAACTCACTCCTTTTTTGTTATATTTATTCTTCAGTATGATACAGTTTTTGTTAATATTGTGAGTGAGGCTTTAAAAATTACATTTCCCATTTTTTATTTGAGTCATATGGGGAAACCTGATTTCTGTAGGTTGATTCTGTGCTTAGCCATTTTATACTTCTCTCTTATTAAGTTTAGTCATTTTTCAATTCATTGTCTTAAATTTTAAGCATGTTTTTCCACTTTCAGTTCAGTTCAGTCCAACCCAGTCGTGTCCAACTCTTTGCGACCCCATGGACAGCAGCATGCCAAGCTTCCCTGTCCATCACCAACTCCCGGAGCCTATTCAAACTCCTGTCCATTGAGTCAGTGATGCCGTCCAACCATCTTATCCTCTGTTGTCCCCTTCTCCTCCTGCCGTCAATCTTTCCCAGCATCAGGTCAGAAATAAAGAAAAAACGTGTATAGTATCATATAAGAAACTAATCGCCAGTCCAGGTTCGATGCAGGATACAGGATGCTTGGGGCTGGTGCACTGGGATGACCCAGAGGCATGGTACAGGGAGGGAAGTGGGAGGGGGGTTCAGGATGGGGAACATGTGTACACCCGTGGCAGATTCTTGTTGATGTATGGCAAAACCAATACAACATTGTAAAGTAATTAGCCTCCAATTAAGATAAATTAAAAAAAAAGAAAAATAAAGGACAGAAATGGTATAGACCTAACAGAAGCAGAAGATAAGAAGAGGTGGCGAGAATACACAGAACTATACAAAAAAGATCTTCATTGATTTCTTTTAGGATGGACTGGTCTGATCTTGCATTCTAAGGGACTCTCAAGAGGCTTCTCCAACACCACAGTTCAGATTCATCAATTCTTTGGTGCTCAGTTTTCTTTATAGTCCAACTCTCACATTCAAACATGACTACTGGAAAAACCATAGCTTTGACTATAGACGGATCTTTGTTGGCGAAGTAATGTCTGCTTTTTAATATGCTGCCTAGATTGGTCATAGTTTTTCTTCCAAGGAGCAAGTGTCTTTTAATTTTATGGCTGCAGTTACCATCTGCAGTGATTTTGGAGCCCCCCAAAATAAAGTCTCTCACTTTTTGTTTTCCCATCTGTTTCCCATTGTTTTCCCATCTGTTTGTCATGAAGTGATGGGACTGGATGCCATGATCTTAGTTTTCTGAATGTTGAGTTTTAAGCTGACTTTTTCACTCTCCTTTTTCACTTTCATCAAGAGGCGCTTTAGTTCTTCTTAGCTTTCTGCCATAAGGGTGGTGTCATCTGCATATCTGAGGTTATTGATATTTCTCCTGGAGATCAACCCTGGGATTTCTTTGGAAGGAATGATGCTAAAGCTGAAACTCCAGTACTTTGGCCACCTCATGCGAAGAGTTGACTCATTGGAAAAGACTCTGATGCTGGGAGGGATTGGGGGCAGGAGGAGAAGGGGACGACCGAGGATGAGATGGCTGGATGGCATCACAGACTCGATGGACGTGAGTCTGAGTGAACTCTGAGAGATGGTGATGGACAGGGAGGCCTGGCGTGCTGCGATTCATGGGGTCACAAAGAGTCAGACACAACTGAGCGACTGAACTGAATCTTGATTTCAGCTTGTGCTTCTTCCAGCCCAGCATTTCTCATGATGTACTCTGCATATAAGTTAAATAATCAGTCTTGATGGACTCTTTCTCTATTTGAAACCAGTCTGTTGTTCCATGTCCAGTTCTAACTGTTGCTTCTTGACCGGCATACATATTTCTCAGGAGGCAGGTAAGGTGGTGTGGTATTCCCATCTCTTTAAGAATTTTCCACAGTTTGTTGTGATCCACACAGTCAAAGGCTTTGGCATAGTCAATAAAGCAGTAGTAGATTTTTTTCTGGAACTCTCTTGCTTTTTTGATGATCCAGTGGATATTGCCAATTTGATCTCTGGTTCCTCTGCCTTTTCTAAATTCAGCTTGAACATCTGGAGGTTCATGGTTCATGTAATGTTGAAGCCTGGCTTGGAGAATTTTGAGCATTACTTTGCTAGCATGTGTGATGAGTGCAATTTTGCAGTAGTTTGAGCATTCTTTGGCATTGCCTTTCTTTGGGATTGGAGTGAAAAGTGACCTTTTCCATTCCTGTGGCCACTGCTGAGTTTTTCAGATTTGCTGACATAATGAGTGCAACACTTTGACAGCATCATCTCTTAGGATTTGAAGGAGCTCGCCTGGAATTCCATCACCGCCAGTAGCTTTGTTCGTAGTGATGCTTCCTAAGGTCTTCTTGACTTCGCATTCCAGAATGTCTGGGTCTAGATGAGTGATCATGAATTTCCACTTTAGTGTCAATATTTAAACCTCTGTTTATTTTTTGGAATTGTTTTGTTAAGGTCTCAGGAAAAGGTTGAATTATAAATAGTGGCTTGTTCTTCACTTAAATGTGAGTGCTTCCACTATTTAATTGTGAAGTAAATGTTTTGTGATAGATTTTTTGTAGTTACCACTATCATGTTACTATAGCTTCCTTCTATTCATAATTTATTAATACTAAGATTTTTTTAAAAATTTTAAAATTAGGTTTGAATGCTAATGTAGTGAATTATAATAATAGAATAATTGATTTACTAAGGTTGAACTTCCTTTGAATTATTGGAGAAAAACCTATTTGAGTGTTTTTCAAAGTGTACTTAGAAATTGCTCGTGGCTTAAAAGGAAACATCTAATGTAGAAAGGAAAGATCTAATATAGAAAGTAAAGATCTAATATAGAAAGGGAAGATCTAAGATATAATCTGATTCATATTCATTTCACAAATTTTACTTTTATCTATTAATGCTTACGGGGACGACCGAGGATGAGATGGCTGGATGGCATCACGGACTCGATGGATGTGAGTCTGAGTGAACTCCGAGAGATGGTGATGAACAGGGAGACCTGGCGTGCTGCGATTCATGGGGTCGCAAAGAGTCGGACATGACTGAGCGACTGAACTGAACTGAAGATATTTGCTAATTTCTTTGCTCACTATTGCTTCTTATATCCATCCACTCCTTCTCCTGGATTTACTTTCTTTCTTCCTGAAGTACTTGAAAAATATTTCTGTCAGTGAGGGATTGAGTGATTAGTTCTGACTTTGAAAATGTCTTCCCTGTTTTTCCTTCTCTTCAAGAATAGCTTAGCTTGAAATGGGAGTCTAGGCTGATAGATACTTATTCTCAGCTCTTGAAAATATTATTCTGTGATCTTCCAGCATGTATACTTGCTAATAAAAAAAGTCTAATTGCCTTTTTTGTAGGTTGTTTTTTCTTTCTATTTATTCTGAAGAGTTTCTCCTATGTTTTGATGCTCTACAGTTTTCTCTGCTGCTTAGTGTGAATTTGCTTTTATTTACCTTTCTTGATGTACTTATCAATCTAAAAACTCATATTTCTTCAATTGTAGAAAATTCTCAGTAGCTGTTGCTATGACAATTGAGTCCTTATTACTTTCCCTTTGATGTATTTTGGATCTTCTCATTTTATCCTATAATTCCTTTAAACTTTTACATGCTTTTATCTCTCTGTGCCACATTCTGAGTTATTCATTCCGTTTTACTTCCCAGTTTTCAAATTCTTTCTTCAGCAGTGTGTAGATTACTATGCAATGATCTTCTGTTCCTCTCCTCAATGGATATATATATATTTTAATGAAAGTTTTTCTTTATTTAGGTACATTTGTTGCACAATATTTTATAAGTTATAGATGTCCAACATAGTGATTCCCAATTTTTAAAGGTAATACTTCATTATTTATTATAAAATATTGTGTGTTGTAAAATATGTCCTTAAGGCATTTATTTTGTATGTAATAGTTTGTACCTCTTAATCCCCTACATTTTCTCCTTCCCTCTTCCCACTGGTAAACACTACGTTTGTTCTCTATAACCATGAATCTGTTTCTTGTTATATTCACTACGTTGTTTTAGATTCCATGTATGCATGCTGTGTTAAGTCACTTCAGGGCTGTCCTACTTTGTGTGGCCCTATGGACTGCAGAGGAGAAGGCAAGGGCACCCACTCCAGTACTCTTGCCTGGAAAATCCCATGGACGGAGGAGCCTGGTGGGCTGCAGTCCATGGGGTCGCTAGGAGTTGGACACGACTGAGCGACTTCCCTTTCCCTTTTCACTTTCACCCATTGGAGAAGGAAATGGCAACCCACTCCAGTGTTCTTGCCTGGAGAATCCCAGGGACGGGGGAGCCTGGTGGGCTGCCATCTATGGGGTCACACAGAGTTGGACACGACTGAAGCGACTTAGCAGCAGCAGCAGCATGGACTGCAGAACTCCAGGCTCCTCTGTCCATGAGGATTCTCCAGGCAAGAATACTGGAGTGGGTTGCCATGCTCTCCTCCAGGGGATCTTCCCAACCCAGGGATCTAACCCATGTCTCCTGTGTCTCGTGCATTGCAGGCAGATTCTTTACCTGCTGAACCATTGAAGAAGCCCTTTTGTATTACCATTTTTTTTTTTTTCCCCTTCTGGATACACACCCAGGAGTAGGATTGCTAGACCATATGGCCGCTTTGCTTTTAGTTTTTTAAGGAGCGTCCATACTGTTTTTCATGGTGGCTGCACCAGTTTACATTCCCACCAACTGTGTATGAGTGTTCCCTTTTCTCCACACCCTCTCCGGCATTTGTTGTTTGTAGACTTTTTGAAGTTAGCCATTCTGACTGGTATGAGGTGATACTTCATTGTGGTTCTGATTTGCATTTCTCTAATAATTAGTGATATTGAGCATCTTTTCTTGTGCCTGTATCTGTATGCCTTCTTTGGAAAAATGTCTATTTAGGTCCTCTGCCCATTTTTTGATTGGGTTGTTTGTTTTTTTAATGTGGCCTAAGGCTGCATATTCTCTGCTGACCCTAGTGGGCAATAAAACCCCTTCGGCTGTCCTAGAGCTTCAAGCTAGTCTAATAATCCATGAGCCACCCTGACATTAGCTCCTTCTCATGCCAGGTTTCCTCTTGTTTTCTAGCACTGTGCTGTTCCTTTATTTTTTATTTTTTAATTGTTTGTATGTTTACCCTTCTGAGCTTCATCCACATTAAGGTTTGTAGCTCTAGTTTATTCATTTTATCTCCTATATAGAGCTCAACCCTGTGGAGTTATCTCTATTTATTTGTTCATTCTCATTTTGATAGATACTTAGATTATTTTCAAATTTTTGCTGTTACAAGTAATGTTGCAATGATTTTTTAAATAGATATCTCCTACAGGACAATGAGTCTCTCTAGGCTCTATTGTATGAGTGAAACTGGGGCTCACAGAGCAAGTATATGGGCAATTTTACTAGATTTTTCTGGGTTTGCTTTCCAAAATGGTTGACTAGTTCATATCTCCAACGGCAGTGTAAGAGAATTTTGATTGCTCCACATTTTTGCTACAATTATATGTTAAGCTTTCTAGCTTTTGCCCAACTGACATGCATGTGATAGTCTTACTGTGGTTTTAGCCATTACATTCTTAACACTTTATGATAGTATGCCTGCTACATGTATCTTTTCCTGCATAACAAATTACCCCAAAAGTTAGCCTCTTAAAGCAACCCATTTATTAAGTATAGATGTTTCATGGGTCACAAATTCAAACAGATAGGAGCAGAAATGGTTTGTCTTGCTATTAAGATGTCTGGGGCATTAACTGGGAATATTATGCAGCTGGAAGCATCTCCACGGAGGGGGCTGGTGCCACCTGAAAGCATCTTTACTGGGAAGGGACACAGACCTCGCTTCTCAATGGGAAGAACATCAGAGTTTGTGACCATGTTTAGAATGGCTGTCACCCCACAGGTGCTGTTCAGTCATTTTCTCTAAAATAACTTTCAGTTAACAGGATGTAGTTTATTTTAAATAATATTTTACACGTTATTGTTAAATTTCATGTTTTTATAGAAAGATATTAAATGTTTCCAGAAAGTTTATTGAAGGATAAAAATACTGAGAAAATAACAAAATAAGTACTTTGTAATACTTTTAATATCTTAAATAGTGAAGTAGTTTTCAGTGAGAATATTAATTGGGAATCAGTGTATTGGAACAAGTAAATCTTTGAGTTTGATGGTTTCCTAAATTATAATTGTGGCAAAGCTGTGGGACAATGAAAATGAGAAGAGGGAAGACTCAGATATCTCTGAGAATAGAATTCTGTGGGGTTGGTCAGTTCTTTGCCCCTAGCCAGTGATGTGTTTACTAGGATAATTTCTTAATAAGTGGTATGGTACCAGTGTTTTTATGCCTTTCATTCTGGTAGACTTATAAAGTTTTTCCACAATGCACAAAATAATTATTTTCCATATAGATTTTTTGGGTTTTGTTGGTGAAGATGTAGAACAGATTTTAGTGGATATCAGCTTTCCCCCCCTTTCTGACACATCTTTCTTCTGAGAACGGCACCTCCCACAACCCATGTAATTCTAGTGAGGCTGTTGTCATGTATATCCCCTTGCTTGGGCACAGAGGTAGGTTCTGACCCAGGCAGGACCACTAGTCCCATTCAGGTACTGACTTAATTCACGAGAGACCTTCTCCTTCATGAAGGACTATGAACTCTTCTGAAAGTGCAAGCCTAGAGTGCTGGTGGTTTTATTTTCTGCCCCATGGAGAGTGTCTCCTGAAACTGAAGTCAATTCTGAAGAAAGCAGAGTTAAGAGGTGGAGTGAGAGAGAGGAGGAGTTCCAATGATAAATAGTTTGATCTTATATTGTGACAAAAACCCACCCTTGGCCTTCCTGGTTCTGTGAGTCCACTGTTTCCCTTTTTTGTTAAAGCTACTTTGCATTGAGTGGTCCGTCACTTGCTGAGAGAGCCTTGACTAGTATCAATTCCCAAAGTATAAAAGCAAGATTCAGTCTTTCCCCTTATAGCAATAATTGTACTAAGCATACTAAATTAAGAATTGTGCAAAATCAGCCCCAAATAAATGACAAGTATGTATGGAGGGAAAGCAAAGTGAAAAAAAATTGGTGGCATACTATCTAGAACAATGTAGGTAAAGCCACTGACAAGATTCTACATTGGGCTTTTGGTGTTGAATTGTATGTGAAGGAAAAAGGTTCAGTAACTTTTTCATTTGTTTGTCCCAGGGAAGAAAACTTTTATTTGGTTAGTGATTGTTTTCTTAGCCACAGTATAGATAGAAATGAGGTTATCTGCAGATCAGTAAGTGACAAAGAACATTGCTACTTGAATGAAAAAAGCTTTTTTTTCTGGATGCTAGTAACCATATTTATTCATAGAGAATGTTCTGCACTTAACTATGTGTTTCTTGACTTTTAAAGTTATTACAGAAAATAGTGAAAAATTTAATAACAGGGAGCTGTGGTCACTGAGTATGAGTTTTCAGCATCATGTATGAAGAAACAGGCAGCAAAGACAAGAGTGTTTTCTCCACATGACAATGATGTTGGCTGTTAAAAGGAAGGTTGCTCCTGAGCTTGGGAAATGAGGAATGAGATGAAAATATTTCTTCATGGCAGATACTGCTGGTGATGCCATTTCAGTGACATCAGATGGCTTGCTCAAAAGTATTACTTTCAGTCCTAAAAGGAATGGATCAGGATTTCTTTAGAAAGCTGAACTCTGATGGAACTGGCTTAATTGCTAAGAGTAAGTATCATAATATTTGAATTTTTAAAATGGATGAAGATATTAATGCTCTGACATGGGGCATGTTTATTTTTGAAGAATTACTCCATCATTATAAAGAGTGCAAGCAATTCAGCGAACTGCAAGGGAGAAGTTATAAAATCATTCCAAATTCCACACCATTAGTACCATGCTGACCCACTCCAGTGTTCTTGCCTGGAGAATCCCAGGGATGGGGGAGCCTGGTGGGCTGCCGTCCATGGGGTCACACAACTGAAGTGACTTAGCAGCAGCAGCAGCAGTACCATGCTGGGCTTTCCTCTATGTGCAAACAGAAATAGAAGGCTAGAGACACAGAGAGGTACTAACTAGATAGCACTTATATAATAAAAATTATATCATACTTTTTAATAGAACATCTCCAATTTAATTTTACTTATAAAATCCAATTTAGTAGAAGAAACTGACGGAGAAGGCAATGGCACCCCACTCCAGTACTCTTGCCTGGAAAATCCCATGGGCGGAGGAGCCTGGTGGGCTGCAGTCCGTGGGGTCGCAAAGAGTCGGACACGACTGAGTGACTTCCCTTTCACTTTTCACTTTCATGCATTGGAGAAGGAAATGGCAACCCACTCCAGTGTTCTTGCCTGGAGAATCCCAGGGACGGGGGAGCCTGGTGGGCTGCCGTCTATGGGGTCACACAGAGTCGGACACGACTGAAGTGACTTAGCAGCAGCAGCAGAAGAAGAAACTCAAATGAAAATAAATGTAATTGGATTCAACACAAGAAGTTGAAGTAAAAATGAAAGCTGCTGATAAATGTTCTTTCCCCACAAAATAATTACAAAATTATAAAAAGAATCATTGAGAAGTTAGAGTCACTATATTACCACAGGCACTAGTTTTAGATTCTATTAGTTGACTTCCTGCCATAAAAGATAAGGAAATGACCAGTCTTCCTTTTCCTACTTTCCAATTTTGTTAACTATCTTTCTCTAATTTTGCTAAGGCTTAAAACATTTACATCTGGTTCAGTAACTTTAATTCCCACTCGTGTGTGTGTGGTTAGTATGATAAATAGATTTAGTGTTCACCATGGGTTTTGTATCTCTGCTTCCTCATTACTGAGTTCTTTTTCAAAGATCCAGTTGGATGTGAAGGGGCCATAGGTTTTCTTTTAATCACTCAGAGACTTACCTTGTGCCTTTAAATTAAATGCACCTTGATTGGGTATACTACTCTTGGCTCACATTGTCTTTCACTGAGAACTGCATACCATCACTGTCGTTTGACACTAAGTAATACTAAGGAGACATCTGAGATAGCCAGATTCTGCCATCACCTTGAGGGTCTTAATTTTATGCATAAAAATTTTAATCTTTGTAGTTCAAAACCTTCACTGGACTATGGTTTGGTGTTGAAATCTGTGTGTCAATTTTTCCTGAAAAGATATTTTTTCACACACTATTTTATCTATAGTTTCTTAATTCAAGGATGCCAGTTGCGAATTATCTTTGTTCACAGTGTCCATGACCACCTCTGAATTTTAATATCGTTTTCATTTAGTATCATTATCTCACTGTAATAAAAATCTCACCTATTAGTATGTCTGTGGCTTTAGCCCCACTTACCACTGTGTATTTTCATCTTTTCTGTCTGTGGAGATGTTTGTCTTGTTTTGAGTGCAATCTATTAATGTATCCTTAACGATATTTGAAAATATATTCTATCATTTCTATGTAGAAAGTAAGCAGCCTCTAGAAGCTGGAAAAGGCAAGGAAACCTAGAGCCTTTAGAAAGGAATACAAGCCTGCTAATTCATATGTCAGCTCTAAGATAATAAATTTGTGTTGTTTTAAATCATGAATTTTGCGGTAATTTGTTACAGGAGCCAAGGAAAAACTAACACATTAAAGTAATCATTGGCTGTGAGTATTACTACCCCATCAGTAATCAGACAATGAACCAAATGGGTTTCTCTCACCAGCCCTTTATCCCCATCCCACCTTCCTTTTGGCTGTTGCATTAACATCAGCATTAAGAGATTAGCAAAGAAGAGAGTGAAAAAGTTGACTTAGAACTCAACATTCAGAAAACTAAGATCATGGCATCTGGTCCTATCACTTCATGAGATGGGGAAACAATGGAAACAGTGACAGACTTTATTTTCTTGGGCTCCAAAATCACTGTGGACAGTGACTGCAGCCATGAAATTAAAAGATGCTTGCTCCTTGGAAGAAAGCTATGACAAACCTGGATAGTGTATGAAAAAGTAGACATTACCTTGATGACATAGGTCTGTCTAGTCAAAGCTATGGTTTTTCCAGTAGTCATGTATGGATGTGACAGTCGGACTATAAAGAAAGCTTAGCACTGAACAACTGATGCTTTTGAACTGTGGTGTTGGAGAAGACTCTTTGGAGTCCCTTGGACTCCAAGGAGATCCAACCAGTCCATCCTAAAGGAAATCAGTCCTGAATATTCACTGGAAGGACTGATGCTGAAGCTGAAACTCCAATACTTTAGCCACCTGATGCAAAGAACTGACTCATTAGAAAATACCCTGATGCTGGGTAAGATTGAAGGCAGAAGGAGAAGGGGTCGACAAAGGATGAGAGGGTTGGATGGCATCACGAACTCAATGGACGTAAGTTTGAGTAAACTCAGGGAGTTGGTGATGGACTGGGAGGCCTGGCGTGCTGCAGTCCATGGGGTTGCAGGTTACTGAGCGACTGAACTGAAAGACTCTAAACTCAACGAGTCTGGTGTGTTCAATTTTATGTTGTATTATCAAGAGGATAGTTTGATGCCAAGGGTAAGTCAGACCAGGAGTTAATCATGGTTTCAGTTATCACCCTCACTCTCATTAGCTAGTTTCCTGCTAATACCCCAGGGAAGAATAGAAACAAGCAGCAGGTGAAGTGAGGTCTGTGACCACAGTTGTTTTTTTTTCTTTTTTGGTTTATGGTGAGTCTTGATGTTATTTAGTCACTCAGTTGTGTCTGACTCCTCGTGACCCCATGGACTGTAGCCCGCCAGGCCCCTCTGTCCATGGGATTCTCCAGGCTAGAATACTGGAGTGGGTTGCCATTTCCTCCACACGATCTTCCCAACCCAGGAATCAAACCTGCTTCTTGGCGTCTCCTGCACTGGAGATGGCTTCTTTACCACTGAGCCATGGGGAAGACAGTATTAGCCAAGTGTAAAGCATCTGAGGGGAGATGACTGGAAGCCATTCGCCATGGGAGTATACTCATTGGGTGTACTTGTTTGTTCTTCTCTGCTAAGTCACTTCAGTCGTGTCCAACTCTGTGTGACCCCATAGACGCAGCCCACCAGGCTCCCCCGTCGGACTGCTTTTACAAAGGACCACAGACTGGGTGGTTCAACAAGAGAAACTTGCTGCCTCACATTCTTGGAGGCCAGAAGTCCAAGACCAAGGTGTCGGCAGGGCTGGCTACTTTTGAGGCCTTTCTCTTTGGCTTGTAGATGGTCCTCTTCCTCTGATGGTCTCACACGGTTTTCCCTCAGTTTGTGTGGTGTCTGTCCTAATCTCCTCTCATAAAGACACAGTCTTATTGGATTAGGGCTCAACCATATGACCTAATTTTACCTTAATTATTCCTTTAAAGGGTCTACCTTCAAGTATGATATTCCGAGGTACTGTGGGTTAGGACTTCAACATAGGAATTCTGGTAGGACACAATTCAGCCCTTATCAGAAGGCCTATAGAAAATGTTCAGCAAAGCTAAACTGAAGGTATTTAACATCATATCCAGTATTTGTAAGAAAAAAGTTGAGGGAATTTCAAATGATGATAGTTCTGGAGTGAAGATATGCCCAGATCTTTAGAACCAGTTACATACAGAAATGAAGAAACTAGAATTTACACAAGCTTAACAATGATAAAATGAAGCAGTCACTGGTTATACAATGCATCAATGTTTATAAACGTTTGTAGTAACAAAGCAATAAATAGTAAGTTATTAATTACCTAAAAAGGTATTTTCTGGAGGTAAATGACAACTATAGTAATACACATTAGTCAACCTGGCTAAAACCAGAAGAGGTAATGGTGAAGCTCAAAAACTCCTCTAAAGAAAAAAATATATATAAGTTCATAGTTCACTATTACAAAGTAAGGGTGAGGCTCTTCTAGTGTTAATCTTTAAAATATGAATATTTTCAACATTATTTTATGAGTAATTTAGACTAATAGTATTAGAAAAAGTAGAAACACTTTAGAGACTATGAAATAAATCTAGCAGTTTCTCAGTAAACACCCAGTTAGAATAGGCTAGTGGCCGTTTGACCCTCTATTGCTCTGTTCTTACCCAAATACATAAGAACTAGGAATCCATAAGCATCTGAAGTATACACAGAAAATAAATCAGGAAATAAGGGTAAAAATAGAATCCAAGACTCAAATTGTTCTATCCTTTCAAGATACTTTAATTTTGCAGTTATTAATTAAAAAACACAGTTGTTTTCAGCATTTCCTAGCTACAGGAGTGCATAGGAAATTCCATTCTAAATAAAGAAGTAATTAATGAAATAACAACACACCTTAACATTTTACATTGATAGGTTACAGTTTACAAGGTGCTTTCACATACATTATTTCATTTGATTCTTCAACAAGCAGAAAAACAGTAGGAAAGAAAAATGATTTTTTTAGGTTTACAATGAGTATTTTCAGGCCAATGGGCACTCACCACAGGAACATATCAGAACAAGACAGCAATGCCCACAAGCCACAATATCATTTTGGTAGGTTGACAGTTTGATATCAATTGGATATTTAGCATCAGTGAAGGAGGAAGGAATCAGAACAGACACGAGGTTCTCATGATATTCAAAGAACTGTAAGAACACTGCAAGAATTAAGGAGAAGAAAGATGCCCTAGAATATCACCTTACTGAGACTTACTTCAAAGCATGTTATCCCCTCAGAATGTCAAAAATCATCAAACATGGGGAAGTTAGAAGGGACCTTAGAAACTGCCAAATGGAACTCGTCCGTTTCACAGATAAGAGAACTGAGGCCAAGATCACTGCTGACAGTGACAGACAAGGCTTGAGACTCAGATGCCTCGACTTTCAGTCTACGGCTCCTTTCCTGACAATGTCATCTCCTTATTATTTCTCCTGTTTCAAATAACGTAATCTGAGATTAAATACTGATTCATTCCACTTATTTCTTATTCAAGTTTTTATGTTATTTTTGGCTAAATTGTGGCTGAAACTGGGAGTTTTATATAATTCTAAGATATTCTAATTCAGTGTATTTGAGTGGTTGGAAACAGACTCCCTTGATGGATTGGGACAAAGCTTGCTGATATCCTTCAAATGGGAAGTTAAATGGAATGCCTAAATAGCCCTCAAAGCCAATGCATGCCTACGGGTCATCCACCCAGGCAGATTTTATAGCAAATTTGTGCCAGGCAGTAGTAATTTCATGATTTTCTTTTTTAAGAATCCATAGAAATCTTTTTAATTACTGAAAACTAAAAATGTAATAATCAAATTGTCACCCCATGATTTACTAAAATTATGTAATAATTTTACAATAATATACAACATAGGTACCATAGCATTTATAGCATACATATTGAATACATGATCAGCATGTTCTTGGGTCTAAATGAAATACAAAAAACCTAAATTATTTTATACAAATGATGTTTTAGATTTATTAACATGATATATTATTACATAAAATTTGCTACAGCAAAGTATTTCATATTTTCCTTGCACATTTTAAATATAAGTGGACCCACAAATCAGTATCAGCTTTAAGTGACATGACCATGCAGAAACACTTGACAACCAAAAGATGTACAGATGATGCAGAGAACATCTCAGGCAGATTTCTCCAGCATCTTCAAAGGTTTTACAAAGGTGTGGTACATGTGAGAAGAAGCAGAATCAGTGACCTACCTGCACCAATAATGAAGCAGAGTGTTTATATACATTAAGATCAGTTTGATTAAACACAACTTATCTTATATGCATGTAAATTGATCATAAAAATGAACACAGTTTATTTTCAACTATTTTGGTGTGTTGTTTTAAGATAGGTCACTGAGACACAGAGATAAAACCAGATAGGAAATTTAAGAGCAAAGAAAAAAAATATTAAAAAATTGAGTTAAGCCATGGATTCTCAACAAACAGTGAACGAAATGGGCAAAAATGCTTGAAATTTCCACATGATAGCAATGTTATTAAGTCAGCTGGCAAAAAAAAAAGTATAATAAAAAAACAAATACTAAAATTGTATTTGCATGATCATAATTTCATTTACTGAAAGAAGCTAGAAATTATGACATATCTAAAAATACCACACCTCAAAATTAAAATACAACTGTGGCAGTTTTGTCCCCTTTCCTCATTGCCGAGGCACAGGACGGAAGCTGAAGTTGCAGCAGCGCCTCTGTCTCAGGCTGACGCATACAGTACACCAGCATAATCACCTGGCAACAAATTTTGTTCTTAACTGTGACAAAACAAAGCAAAGCAAAACAAACAAAATACCTCTAAACAAAAGTGCCTCTATATCATTTACAAGAATCCAGCCATGTGTTTGGCTTAGATGAGTATTTGTTCGGCTTAGATGAGTATTTGTTCACATCAGTGTTCTTTTTAGTTCATTTCTCTTCCTTTAAAAAGTTTATAATGGGGACTTTTTGAGAAACTTAAAAATTTGTCACTTTCATTAGTCATGTTCTATTAAAATACTGTCTAAAATCCTTATGGAAAGTTAAAGTTTATAAATCTTAGAACTCTTCTCTTGATACCTACATAAGTGCTGGTACCAACTGAGAGAATCTGGATGATTATGATCCATGTTATTAGCTTTTCCTGCAAATGAGACACAATTGTCACACTGCACAGGTTGGCCACGTATTTACTCAAGGGGAGGATGACAGAAAAGGCAGTGAAGTGACACAGAGCTTCTGATCTGTATGAATCCAAACTGCTGGGTCTAGCTACTCTGTATTAGTGAGTTCTAGGAAAGTTAATGTTTTTATTTGTGTAAATATCCTTGGTGAAAAGACATTCTATCTTTAAAAACTGTCCAGCGTTTTGGCAAAAACTGAGTATGAGCTATTCAAAGTAAAAATAATTATTAGAAAGCATATCCTCAAGCAACTGACCAACACAAATACTGGTTAAAAGTTACTAAAAGCAGCATTTATCCTTCCCTTCCAAAGTCACATAGCCATAACACTGCCCATTTGAAACACCAAGAAAATAAAATGAGCACTATTTGCAGAAAAATTAATGGAAATGAAACAGGACGGAATGGATGTAGAAGAAGAGAATGACGAACCAAAGGGAAGCGGGAGAGTGTCTAGTTCTGTGTTACGGCACAGACAATGCTTGCTTAGCGGTGCCTTGTTACAGAGGTGGATGCAGAGTGCACACACGGATGACGGGAATAGAGACCTCACTCAGTCGCTGGAATGAAGGAACTCGGTAACTGCTTTGACAAGGACGGTCTCAGCTCTACCTTATCTCTTAACAGAGTGCAAAGACTGAGTGTGAGCTCCGATGTCATCTTGTTGCTCTAAAATTCACAAAATTCTTTCCCACATTTTTCTGTTATAGAGACACGGATATCTTCTTCTTCATAGTCATCAAAGTTGCTGGTATCTCCAGAGCCTCTGAACTTTGGTATGAATGGAGCTTCAACCTGTAATTGAGAAACAGAGAAAACAAGAGTGATATTATGATTTATTATAAGAAATATATATATTTGGTCTTAGTGTCAGTTCCTGGCACAAGCTCCTAAAGCCTTTGGATCTCCTGAGTTGAGCATGGCAAAGGTGTCTTTTTTATGTTAATGAGGTGTCTTTGGGAAAGCCCATAGGTAACTTAAGTAGGGTGGCTGGTTGCCAGGGTACCCAACACTGTGATTGGAAGGTTGGAACTTTCAGTTCACTACCTGACCTGGGGAAGGAGTACATCAAGGTTGTATATTGTCATCCTAGTTATTTAACTTATATGCAGAGTACATCATGCAAAAGGCCATGCTGGATGAAGCACAAGCTGGAATCAAGATTGCTGGGAGAAATATCAACAACCTCAGATATGCAGATGAACGACCCTTATGGCAGAAAGTGAAGAGGAACTAACTAAAGAGCCTCTTGACAAAGATGAAAGAGGAGAGTGAAAAAGCTGGCTTAAAACTCAACATTCAAAAAACTAAGATCATGGCATCTGGTCCCATCACTTCATGGCAAGTAGATGGGGAAACAATGGAAACAGTGACAGACTTTATTTTCTTGGGCTCCAAAATCACTGTGAACGGTGACTGCAGCCATGAAATTAAAAGATGCTTGCTCCTTGGAAGAAAAGCTATGACAAACCTGGACAGAATATGAAAAAGCAGAGACATTACTTTGATGACATAGGTCCATCTTGTCAAAGCTATGGTTTTTCCAGCAGTCATGTATTGATGTGAAAGCTGGACCATAAAGAAGGCTGAGTGCTGAAGAATTGATTCTTTCAAACTGTGGTGTTGGAGAAGGCTCTTGAGAGTCCCTTGGACAGCAAGGAGATCAAACCAGTTAATCCTAGAGGAAATCAATCCTGAATATTCATTGGAAGGACTGATGCTGAAGCTGAAGCTCTAGTACTTTGGCTACCTGATACGAAGAGCCAACTCATTGGAAAAGACCCTGATGATGGGAAAAATTGAAGGCAGGAGGTGAAGGGGATGACAAAGGACGAGATGGTTGGATGGCTTTACCAACTCAATGGACAGGAGTTTGAGCAAACTCCGGGAGATAGTGAAGGACAGGGTGTTGCAGTCCTTGGGGTGGGCAAGAGTTGGACACGACTGAGCGACTAAAACCACAATCTGATCTGAGAGGGAAGAGGGGCTGGAGATTGAGTTCAATTAGACTCCCCTGGTGGCTCAGTGGTAAACAATTTGTCTGCCAATACATGAGACACAGGAGACAATGGTTCGATCTCTGGGTTGAGAGGAAATGGCAACCCATTCCAGTGTTCTTGCCTGGGAAATCCCAGGGACAGAGGAGTCTGGAGGACTATAGTCCTTGGGGTCGCAAAGAGTCGGACATGACTGAGCAACTCAACACTCACACCAAAGGTCAGAAATTGAGTCAATCATGCCTATATAATGAGGCCTTCATGAAACCCCAAAAGGAAAGAGTTTGGATTTTGGAGAGCTTCTGGGTTGCTGAGCCAGTGGGGACTTGGGGAGAATGGCATTTCTAGAGAGAGCAGGAAACTAGGATCCCCTTTCTACACACCCCGTCCTAGGCCTCTCTTCCATTTGGCTATTCTTGAGTTACACCATTTATAATAAACTGGTCACCCAGTAAGCAACTTTTCTCAGTTCTGTGAGCCAGTTTAGCAAATTAATCGAACCCCAAGGTTTTGGGAGAATCTTGATCTATAGCTTGTTAGAAGCACAAACTGGACTTGCAGTTGGTATCTCTAGACAGGAAGTGTCAGAAGTGAGTTAGTTGCTTGGTTGCATGGAAAAAGAGGAAAAAGAAATGCCTGAGAATTTCCAAACACTAAGGAAAATAAATTCTTATTATTACTAACTCAATGGCAATCTTTAAATGCCTTTAAGTCCCTAAATGATAACAACATTAAAAGAAGAAACTAACTATAGGTTTGCTATTAATCTCAACATTTTCATTCAAAATATGGTACAGGCCAACAAGCTTGAGATTTCTAGGATAATTCACTGCTGCCATCAAAATGCTGGTACTTAAGGTTACAGAAGATGAGATGGTTGGATGGCATCACTGACTTGATGGATGTGAGTTTGAGCAAGCTCTGGGAGTTGGTGATGGACAGGGAGACCTGGCATGTTGCAATTCATGGGGTCGTAAAGAGTCGGACACGACTGAGCAACTGAACTGGGCTGAAAATTACAGAACTCTAGTTTACCTTTATCAGTTTCTTATTTCTGAAGTCTATTTTTCTATCCTTTCCTTAATTCCTTCCTCTTTAGGTTATTTTTTTTATTCCCAAGATTATTTTGTTTAAAATATCTGTCAAAACTTTCTAGGAAATTTGAAAAAAAAAGTCTTCTAGAATTACAAATTTGTTAAATTCTGAACATTTTTCTCTTTGGATCCTAAAAATAAAATGTCTTTTCATTATTTAAAATAAGTCTTTATAAAGATTATGTTGTGTATTGAATATGTCTGAGGAAAAGATTTTAAAAGCTGAAAAAATAACATCACAATTTACACAGCATCTATAATGTTTATAAACAATTATATGCATGTTTCATTTCTTTCTCAAAATAACACTGTGAGAGAGGCAGGGCAGTAGCCTTATTCCCATTTTACAGATTATAAAAAAGAAAGTTGATTAAATTCATATGACTAGTAAGTAGCTAAGGTAGGTTTCAAATTTATGTCTTCACTTTTAGTCCAGAGCTGTTTCTAATATTTATACCAGTGATTTTCAATGAGTTTTGATTAATATGCCTTTACATCTTTGAGTATATATCACCAATAAATATACAGTTTTTTATTTATAAATAATTTACATACATGGCTAAATTATTACAAGATACAAACAAACAAGACATCTAAAAAAATAAGGTAGAAAATAAGTAGGAATGGGAAGTCTAACTGGTTGCCTTGTGTGCCCTGTATGGGGGCCTGCAGGTCTGCACGACACAGATGAATGAGCTAAGCAGGCAGTCGCTTCATGTCTAGCCAGGCAGTAATTTAGGATCACACCTATTGAGACGATCATTTCTAGAAAGTGACTGTACAGTGTGAGCTGTCCAGGCCATTTTCTTCCATTACTGTCTTTCTGCCAGATGACTTTGACTATTTTTTGTTCATGAACACTCGGTCAAAGAATAAAGGCTATGGAAACTACTCAAACTTACTATCATTTTTGTACTTATTTACATACTTATCACTGACATGATACTAAAACAAATGGCTATTTTAAAGTACTGAATTATTTCTATTTGTAAATTATTCAGAGATTCCCAAGTTCACTTCTGTTAATCATCAAGATTTACTATCAATCAATTTGCCCAATACAATAACCTGTTATACTGTGCTACTTCTCAGCAGATGGGCTGTTTAACCTAGATTCATCATTTGAATGAGCAGTAGCAGTTCTACACCTTTTGAGAGTAATTGTTTAAAATACATGGTATGCATAGAATAGTAAATATTGGCTAAGTAACAGAAATGTTTATTTCTAAATATAAGTTTTAAAATAGTCAAAACACATCATAAATTTTTAGAATATTAATAAGGACAAACCTCAAGGAAATCTAACTGATCCATCTAAATATAACATTAAACAACAATACTATAACAATATAAACAATATAGATAGTATAGTGACTGTCTCTTATACACATCTCGTGCTGCAGTCCATGGGGTTGCAGGTTACTGAGCGACTGAACTGAAAGACTCTAAACTCAACGAGTCTGGTGTGTTCAATTTTATGTTGTATTATCAAGAGGATAGTTTGATGCCAAGGGTAAGTCAGACCAGGAGTTAATCATGGTTTCAGTTATCACCCTCACTCTCATTAGCTAGTTTCCTGCTAATACCCCAGGGAAGAATAGAAACAAGCAGCAGGTGAAGTGAGGTCTGTGACCACAGTTGTTTTTTTTTCTTTTTTGGTTTATGGTGAGTCTTGATGTTATTTAGTCACTCAGTTGTGTCTGACTCCTCGTGACCCCATGGACTGTAGCCCGCCAGGCCCCTCTGTCCATGGGATTCTCCAGGCTAGAATACTGGAGTGGGTTGCCATTTCCTCCACACGATCTTCCCAACCCAGGAATCAAACCTGCTTCTTGGCGTCTCCTGCACTGGAGATGGCTTCTTTACCACTGAGCCATGGGGAAGACAGTATTAGCCAAGTGTAAAGCATCTGAGGGGAGATGACTGGAAGCCATTCGCCATGGGAGTATACTCATTGGGTGTACTTGTTTGTTCTTCTCTGCTAAGTCACTTCAGTCGTGTCCAACTCTGTGTGACCCCATAGACGCAGCCCACCAGGCTCCCCCGTCGGACTGCTTTTACAAAGGACCACAGACTGGGTGGTTCAACAAGAGAAACTTGCTGCCTCACATTCTTGGAGGCCAGAAGTCCAAGACCAAGGTGTCGGCAGGGCTGGCTACTTTTGAGGCCTTTCTCTTTGGCTTGTAGATGGTCCTCTTCCTCTGATGGTCTCACACGGTTTTCCCTCAGTTTGTGTGGTGTCTGTCCTAATCTCCTCTCATAAAGACACAGTCTTATTGGATTAGGGCTCAACCATATGACCTAATTTTACCTTAATTATTCCTTTAAAGGGTCTACCTTCAAGTATGATATTCCGAGGTACTGTGGGTTAGGACTTCAACATAGGAATTCTGGTAGGACACAATTCAGCCCTTATCAGAAGGCCTATAGAAAATGTTCAGCAAAGCTAAACTGAAGGTAATGTTTTCTCCCCCATACTCTTAATGGGAAAGAAACATATTCACAGTAGCAACCAAAATATAAATTGAAGGAAAAACTTTGAGAAAGAAATTGGACTTGAATGAAGTAAGGGGTTTCTAAAACCTTATCAAATAACAGAAAATGTTTGAATAACTGCACAAATATAACACGTTCATTATGAAGAATTTTCAAGATTTTGGTTTTCTTCTAATTAATACACGTAATCCCAATTAAGATCCCCCAATACAACATAAATATTTGGGAATACCAACAAAACAGAGGAATTACTGCTTATTGGGTACAGAGTTTCAGTTCTGCAGGAGGAAGTTCTGGAGATGGATGGCAATGATGGTGGCACAATAGTATGAATGTACTTAATGTGCCTGAACAGAACACTTACATTTGGTTAACATATTACATTTTATGTTATATGTACTTTACTACAATAAAACTGGAGAAAACTGAAATATGTGTTTTTCATAAATATTTATAAAAATTCCACATATTAAATATATAAGTATCTTGAAAATTGAAAAAAATCACATTATAAACCCACATAAAATGATGTGGTGGTTCCCTGATGGCTCAGTGAGTAAAGCATCTTCCTGCAATGCAGGAGCTGCAGGAGACTGGGGTTTGATCTCTGGGTGGGGAAGAGCCCCTGGAGGAGGGAATGGCAACACACTCCAGGGTGCCTAAAAAGTCCTATGGACAGAGGAGCCTAGCAGGCTACATAGTTCATGGGGTTGCAAAGAGTTGAACGTGACTAAGTATGCATGCACAGTCTGAAGTTGAGGGGAAAGTGAAAGCCTGGAGGAAGCAGATTTACTATTGAAGGTGGTTACTAAAGTCATAGGAATGGACTGTAGTGAGGAAAAGTACAGAAATAAAAGGAAGAAATATGCCAACTGTTAATAGAGGTACTGTCTGAATGATGGGATTATGATGATTTAAAATCTATTTACTTAACAAATTACCTCATGACAACTGTATGAAACACACCTCAACCAGCAAGAAAAATTGAGCCAATCTATTTACTTTTTCTCTCCAAACTACTTTCTTTTGCATTCTCTACTTTAACCTAAATGTTGAGGATGAGAAATCTGATGCTTTAAAGTAGTTAAGTAATTTGCTTGAGCTCTCACTCCTAATAGTTGGCTGATCTGGGATTCAAATCAATGTCTACCTAACCCCAGAGTTCATGCTCACACTTTACTGCCTTCTGAGGCAGTCTGAAAAGGCAAAATGATAGGATACTGAAAGAGGAACTCCCCAGGTCAGTAAGTGCCCAATATGCTACTGGAGATCAGTGGAGAAATAACTCCAGAAGGAATGAAGGGATGGAGCCAAAGCAGAAACAATACCCAGTTGTGGATGTGACTGGTGATAGAAGCAAGGTCCAGTGCTGTAAAGAGCAATATTGCATAGGAACCTGGAATGTTAGGTCCATGAATCAAGGCAAATTGGAAGTGGTCAAACAAGAGATGGCAAGAGTGAATGTCATATTCTAGGAATCAGCAAACTAAAATGGACTGGAATGGGTGAATTTAACTTAGAAGACCATTATATCTACTATTGCGGGCAGGAATCCCTTAGAAGAAATGGAGTAGCCATCATGGTCAACAAGAGAGTCTGAAATGCAGTACTTGGATGCAATCTCAAAAATGACAGAATGATCTCTGTTCGTTTCCAAGGCAAACCATTCAATATCACAGTAATCAAGTCTATGCCCCAACCAGTAACACTGAAAAAGCTGAAGTTGAATGGTTCTGTGAAGACCTACAAGACTTTTTAGAACTAACACCCAAAAAAGATGTCCTTTTCATTATAGGGGACTGGAATGCAAAAGTAGGAAGTCAAGAAACACCTGGGGTAACAGGGAAATTTGGCCTCGGAATACGGAATGAAGCAGGGCAAAGGCTAATAGAGTTTTGCCAAGAGAACGCACTGGTCATAGCAAACACCCTCTTCCATCAATGCAGGAGAAGACTCTACAAATGGACATCACCAGATAGTCAACACCGAAATCAGATTGATTATATTCTTTGCAGCCAAAGATGGAGAAGCTTTATACAGTCAGCATAAACAAGACCAGGAGCTGACTGTGGCTCAGATCATGAACTCCTTATTGCCA
>SJYT01063677.1:0-31928 GCA_006410635.1 Cephalophus harveyi
ATTATACAGAGTGAAGTAAGCCAGAAAGAAAAACACCAATACAGTATACTGACACATATATATGGAATTTAGAAAGATGGAAATGATGACCCTGTATGTGAGACAGCAAAAGAGACACAGATGTATAGAACAGACTTTTGGACTCTGTGGGAGAGGGAGAGGATGGGAGATTTGGGAGAATGGCATTGAAATGTGTATACTATCATGTAAGAATGAAGCACAAGCCTATGTTCGATACAGGATACAGGATGCTTGGGGCTGGTGCACAGGGATAATCCAGAGAGATGATATGGGGTGGGAGGTGGGGGGGGGTGGGATTCAGGATTGGGAGCTAATATACACCAATGGTGGATTCATGTCAATGTATGGCAAAACCAATACGGTATTGTAAAGTGAAATAAAGTAAAAATAAAATTAAAAAATAAAAAAACAAAACAAAAAAAATTTGGCCATCTGATATAAAGAGCCTACTTATTGGAAAAGACCCTGATTCTGGGAAAGATTGAGGACAGAAGAAGAAGAAGGTGACAGAGAATGAGATGGTTGGAGAGCATCACTGATTCAATGCACATGAGTTTGAGCAAACTCCAGGAGATAGTGAAGGACAGCCTGGTGTGCTGCAATCCATGGGGTTGTAGAGTCAGAAATGACTTAGAGACTAAACGGCAGCATTCTATGGAGCTGTCACATCCTCTGTAAATAAGAACAGCTTCATTTCCCTCTTTGCAATTTGTATGTCCTTTTTGCTTTGTCTTGCCTAGCCTTTTTGTGCTGGCTAGAATTTCTAGCATATACTGAATAAGCACAGTGAGGGCAGACATTCTCATCTTGTTCCCAATCCAGGAGGGAAAGTATTCATTCAGTCTTTGAAAATAAAGCATGATGTTGCTGCAGGCTTCTGTATGTGTAATTTTTCCAGTTTAGAAAGTCCCCCTGTATTTGAGCTCAGAGTTTTTAGTCATGAATGGAGGATAAGTCTCTGGTCACAGACTTATCCAGCATCTACTAATGATTAAATAATTGTTCTTATATAGCCTACTGATACTGTGGGTTATAACGATTGATTTTCAAATGCTGAATTAGACTGGCATAACTATAATAAATCCCACTTATCATGGCATATAATTCTTTTCACAAATTGTTGGATTTCATTAATATTTTGTTGATTTTTACATCTATGTTCATGAATTTTAATGTTTTTAATTTTCTTTTCTCACAATTGCTTTATCTCATTTTGGAGTTTCAGTGATACTTGCCTCATAAAATGAGTTACAGTCTCTGCTGGAAGAGAACACAGAATACTGGCATGATTTCTCATTCAAATGTTTGGTAAAATCCAATAGTGAAACTACCAGGCTTAGTACTTTATTTTTTGTAGGCTAATTTTTATTATCTCTCATTGCATGAATTTTGGGAGATTGTATCTTTCAAGAAATTGCCTATTTCACCTAAATTATCAAATTTCTGGGCATAGACTTTCTCATTTTATCATTTTAATGTCCATGGGCTCAGCAGTGGTGCCCTCTCTTTCATTTTTTATATTATCCACATTCTAGATGATAGATGTAGATATAGGTATCTGTTGGCTAGTCCTGCAAAAGGTTCATTAATTTTATTTATAATTTCAAAGAAGTAAATCAGTTTTATTTTCTCGACTGCTTTCAATTCTATAAATTTGTGACTTTACTATTCTTTCCACTCCGTTTGGATTTATTTTGTTTTTCTTTTTCTGTTTTCTTAAGGTAGGAACATAAATTACTGACTTCAGATATTTCTTCTTTTCTATTGCAAGCACATAGCCCTGTAAATGTTCCTCTCAATACTGTGTCAGTTGCATCCCAAATATTTTGATGGATTTTCAATTTCTTTCAGTACCATAATTTACAAAAAACTATGTATCAGGTAACATTGCTACTAAATATAAAGAAATTCTCCTCTCTTCCCTTTTCAAAAATAATGTTAGGGCAGCCTGAGGACTTTTTTCCAATCATGCAAAAATTAATTGTTTTGTAAACAGTGAAAGTCATTCAGTTATGTCCTACTCTTTGCCACCCATGAACTGTGGCCCTACAGGCTACTCTGTCCATGAAATTCTACAGGCAAGAATACTGGAGTGGGTAGCCATTCCCTTCTCCAGGGGATCTTCCCAAACTCAGGGATCGAACTTTGGTCTCCTGCATTGCAGGCGGATTCTTTACTGTCTGAGTTATCATGGAAGCCTCTGTATATATTATAGAATACACATATAATGTATGTATTATATATACTACATATATAATGTATTTATTATATATACATATATATTATGTACATACATATAATATACATGTATGTATTATATACACATATACACACATAAAATACATACATGCAATTATTTATGTATTATATACATTATGATAGATATATAATGTATGTATTATATAATACATATATAATACTATTTTATATAAAGGAGTAATATAAAGATTTTTCATTTACCACTTACTATATTAATGGTCTTCTTCCAGGTTATGAGAATGAAGCATGTTTTTGCAAATTTGAATGGAATATGTCCATTCCACCTGGAAGTCAGAAACTGGAGAAGTATATAGTGGGTCACAGATTCACTTCCTCATTTTGTGAGTAAATCCAGTAGATTTCAACTCATCAATTGATCTTTACATGCTTCCATCGTTACAGGCAAACATGTGTTGCATTGCAAAACAAAAAAATATGACATTCTCACTCCAGAATGGCTTTCAAGAAAAACACACCTGTTCAATTTATTTGAAAAAACCTCAATATACAACAGAGAAGGCAGTGGCATCCCACTCCAGGACTCTTGCCTGGAAAATCCCATGGATGGAGGAGCCTGGTAGGCTGCAGTCCATGGGGTCACTAAGAGTCAGACATGACTGAGCGACTTCATTTTCACTTTTCACTTTCATGCATTGGAGAAGGAAATGGCAACCCACTCCAGTGTTCTTGCCTGGAGAATCCCAGGGATGGGGGAGCCTGGTGGGCTGCCATCTATGGGGTTGCACAGAGTCAGACACGACTGAAGTGACTTAGCAGCAGCAGTAGCAATATACAAAATACCACAAGGAAACTGAAAACCTAGTAAAAATGATTTATCACAGTGTTTCCTATTAAAAACAGAATTCATAGCATCTTATTTCTATACTCAAAACATTCCCATCACGTCTCACCTCATTAACAGTAAAGACTGATTTCATGTTGTGGACAAGCGGTCAGATCTAGCATTATTCTTCCTTGTATGATCCCCTACTATGGTTCATGTCATTCCTTCTGTTGCAAACACAGAGACCACCTTGCCAGTTCTTCCTCAGGGCTTTCACACTTGCTATTCTCTCTGCTAGGAATACGCTTTCCATTACAGCATCTTGATTTACTTTCTCATTCTTATTGGTCTTATTTTATTACCTTTTCACTTCATTTCTCACTTTATTACATTTTCACTTTCGTACTTAAGTCTTCGTGGTACTGTTTAGCATTTGTTTACTGAATGAATTAACTAACCACCTATTCTAATGGTTAAGAATGGGTCACCCAAGGGATGCTTAGGTTCAAATCCTTATATAGGCAGTGTGTAACTGTGTCTTATAGGGAAGCCTAGTTAATGCCTCTGTGGTTTAATTCATGCGTGCTTAGTTGCTCAGTTGTGTCTGCTTCTTTGTGACCCCATGGACTATAGCCCACAAGGCTCCTCTGTTTCTGGGATTTCCCAGGCAAAAATACTGGAGTGGGTTGCCATTCCCTTCTCCAGGGGATCTTCCTGACCCAAGGATCAAACCTGAGTCTCCTGTACTGCAGATGAACTCTTCACCCTCTAAGCCACCAGGAGAGCCTGGTTTAATTTATTCATCTATACAACCGAGAAAACAGAAGTATTTATCTCATGGAGTTGTTACACAAATATCAGGAGAAAATATATGTAAAATAATTTTCACAGTGCTGTAAACATAGGAAGTACTAAAAACTGCTGTTTATTATTATGAAGATATTTTATATTATGTTATACAATGATTAGAAATATCAATAGAAAAATACTCAATCATGTATATTGGCAAACTTGGTGCCCTTGATGGTAAAAATATATTTTACATTACACATTTTTATACTGTTCAGGTAAAAACAATTATATGTCTATGTGTGTATATGATGCTTGTATATATCATCAAGATAAATGTATCTACCCATCTTCTATGTGTCACCTTTTCCTTAGAAACATTTTTGATTATATTTGTAACTTTCCACCAAAAAAGTAATTATAGATATATTATTTTTCACATCTTTTACTGCCCCAAAGGTCCAACTCTAACATCTAAGAGTTTTATTCCATGGGGCTTTCCTTCTCAACTTCCCAGACAGCCTGCTTCTCATTTGCTCCACAGCTATGGGGTGGTATTTTTATTAAGAATATAGACCTACAGCTATCAAACTCAGCAATATACCCAAGGAAATTTTAAAGCTCTCATAGACTCCCTTAGTGTTTTCCCCTCAAGATATCCATGGTATTTCACTTCAATCAGCATGTAAATTCTTTTACTAAATCTCTGTCATGGTTGAAAATCATGTTACTCTCAAAAGGAATGAGAGCAAAATGCCGTTTCAGAGGATTGTTTTTCGTTCTTATCATAAGAACAGTGCGTAATTATTATCGAAAATTAAGTGGTAACAAAGAAATATTCAAAATGTCATTTTAAAAATATAAACTGTACAGCAATGAACATTTATATATCTTAAAGTTTTCTGGGCTTCCCTGGTGGCTCAGACAGTAAAGAACACCCATAATATGAGAGGCCTGGGTCCAATCCCTGGGTTGGGAAGATCCCCTGCAGAAGGGAAAGGCAGCCTACTCCAGTATTCTGGCCTGGAGAATTCCATGGACACAGCAGCCTGGCAGGCTACAGTCCATGGAATTGCAAAGAGTCAGACATGACTAAGAGACATTAACTTTCAAGGGTTTTTATATAATCTCTGCATTCCTCCCCTTCTCCTCCTTTTCTTTCTCATCCTTTTCCTTCTCTCTCTCTCATTTTACACCCCCCCAAAAAAGGAATAATATACCCACATTACTTTAAGTATGCATTCTTTTGAAACTAAATTAAAATTATCATTTTGTTAGGAGCAACCTGTATTTTTAAAAAATTTTGTGAAAGGCGTATTTCTCCCAGTTGCCGACTTTTGTATCAGTTACTATCAGTTTTATGTGGTCTTATTTTAATTTGCAGTGATGATGTTGTGAACAGAATTGTTTATCCCCCCTGAAATTCGTATGTTGAATTTCTAATCTGCAGCACTTCTCATCATGACTATGTTTGGAGATAAGGTCTTTGAAAAGGGTAACTAAGCTAAAACGAAGCCCTTAGTGCAGGCCTTAGTCCAATATGACTGGCACTCTTTAAAAAGAGGAGACAGGGACACAGACGTGAACAGAAGTAAAACCACGTGAAGATATAGGGAGAAGAAAGCCATCCACAGGCCAAAAAAAGAGGTCTCAGATAAAACCAAGCCTGAAGCCACCCAGATTTTTGGATTTCTAGCCTCCAGAATTGTTAGAAAATAAATTTCTGCTATTTAAGCCACGCAGTCTATGGTATATTTGTGTGTGTGTGACAGCTCTAGAACACTAACATAGGTATTAATACTTATTGCTTCAATATATATTGAAAATATATTTTCTAGTGTATTTGTTTATATATATATGTGTATATATGTGTGTATGTGTGTGTGTATATATATATATATATCAGTGGAAACAGTGTCAGACTTTATTTTGGGGGGCTCCAGAATCACTGCAGATAGTGATTGCAGCCATGAAATTAAAAGCCGCTTACTCCTTGGAAGGAAAGTTATGACCAATCTAGACAGTATATTAAAAGCAGAGACATTACTTTGCCAACAAAGATCCACCTAGTCAAAGCTATGGTTTTTCCAGTAGTCATGTATGGATGTGAGAGTTGGACTATTAAAAAAAGCTGAGCACCGAAGAACTGATGCTTTTGAACTGTGGTGTTGGAGAAGACTCTTGAGAGTCTCTTGAACTGCACGGAGATCCAACTAGTCCATCCAAAAGGAGATCAGTNCATTACTTTGCCAACAAAGATCCACCTAGTCAAAGCTATGGTTTTTCCAGTAGTCATGTATGGATGTGAGAGTTGGACTATTAAAAAAAGCTGAGCACCGAAGAACTGATGCTTTTGAACTGTGGTGTTGGAGAAGACTCTTGAGAGTCTCTTGAACTGCACGGAGATCCAACTAGTCCATCCAAAAGGAGATCAGTCCTGGGTGTTCATTGGAAGGACTGATGTTGAGGCTGAAACTCCAATACTTTGGCCACCTGATGTGAAGAGCTGACTCACTGGAAAAGATCCTGGTGCTGGGAAAGATTGACGGTAAGAGGAGACGGGGACGACAGAGGATGAGATTTTTGGATGGCATCACCGACTCAACGGACATGAGTTTGGGTGAAATCTGGGAGTTGGTGATGAACAGGGTGGCCTGGTGTGCTGCGGTTCATGGGGTCACAAAGAGTCACACAACTGAGCAACTGAACTGAACTGAACTTAAGCACCCAGCCATTCTCATTCTTTCCCTGAACCTTCACAGAGTGGAGTGTTATTCACTCAGTTCTGTTCAAATCTTGTGACCCCATGGACTGTAGCCCACCAGGTTCCTCTGTCCATGGACTTCTCTACCATCTAAGTCACCAGGGAAGCCTCCTCTGAACCCTCCTTAAATCCAAATGTAAAGGGTACTTTGTCTCTACTAACTAGTTCTACATGCGTCACAATGCATACGTAAGCTCAGCTCATGTATAATGCCAGCCCTTTTTTCTAACACCAGCAGCAATGTAACCACACATGGGAGCTGCATTTTCTCTATGTCCAGGGCCACCCTAGGTAATGCCAGTCTTTATTCTAGTCATGTGTCTTTTCTTCATTTTAGTCATTCTCTTTTGCATAAAGTGATAGAGATTTAAATTTAATTTTTCTTTGAATGAGAGATTGAACATCTTTTCAAATGCTTTTTAATTTACTGCACTTACTTTTGTATGAGTCCCTTATTCATCAGTTTTATTGTTTACTATCTTTTTCTGACTGTAAGAGTTCTTAATACATTGAAGATATACATAATTTATCTATATATATTGTACATTTTGTCCATATTTCACTTGCCATTAAAGCTTTTAATGTTGTCTTTTAACAAATAGGAATATTTAATGTAGTCCTTTGCATCATATTTTTTATGGTTAGTGTTCTTTATGTCTTCTTTCAGAAGTCTTTGGCCTCTCACAAGGTCAAGAAGTTGTTTTCCTGCATTTGGTACCTTCTAGAGAGTTTTTGGTGGTTTTGTTTTTAGATCTTTAGCATCTAGACTGTAGAGTTTTCAATTTTATGATCTAAGATTTCTTTTTTCAGGAGGGTATTCAATTCATCCAACATCATTCAATTTTCTTTTGCATTACTGCACTGAAGTTTCACCTTAATCATAAATCAAGGTCACATATTTGTAATTTGTTTTCTGGATTTTCTATAATCTTTCATTAATCTGTCAATGTCTGCACAAAAGTCATTTGGTGTCAGATTCTCTCAGTTTTTGACTATCTGAAAATATGTTTACTTTATTCTCATTTTTGAAATATATTTACTGGATTTAAATTTCAGGGTTAGCAGTTATTTTCTCTCAGATCTTCAAAGATATCATTCTGTTTTCTTTTGGCTCCCTTTGCTCCTTTAGATAAGTCAGTAGTGAGGTTTGTTGTACCTAATCAGGTTGACTTATTATTCATTTAATTGTAAATGTATTTTTACAACTTGGAAACTCTTAGGAGGGAAAATATTCAATTAAATGTGAATAATTAATATATATATTAAATATATAAATTAAAATTAAATATCACACAAGAGAAAAATTAACCTGGATTATATATGCAAATTATGATAAACTGTGATACATATTCATTCTAAATATAGAGTACTTAGGTAGGTTTTCTTTATTTTCTTTGTGTTATTGGATTTCTTAATTTTTCCTGAATTTGGCTGAATGTCCCATTCCCTCTAAAGCTTTTAGAGCTCTGATTATACTTACATTAAAAATATTCAACTGTCATCTACCAGTCAGTTCAGTTCAGTCACTCAGTCGTGTCCAGCTCTTTGTGGCCCCATAACCCGCTGCACGCCAGGCCTCCCTAACCATCACAACTCCCGGAGTCCACTGAAACTCATGTCCATTGAGTCGGTTATGCCACCCAGCCATCTCATCCTCTGTCGTCCCCTTCTCCTCCTGCCCTCAATCTTTCCCAGCATCAGGGTCCTTTCCAATGAGTCAGCTCTTTGCATCATGTGGCCAAAGTATTGGAGTTTCAGCCTCAATATCAGTCCTTCCAGTGAACACCCAGGACTGATCTCCTTTAGGATGGACTGGTTGGATTTCCTTGCAGTCCAAGGGACTCTCAAGGGACTCTCAACATCACAGTTCAAAAGCATCAATTCTTTGGCATTCAGCTTTATTTATAGTCCAACTCTCACATCCATACATGACCACTGGAAAAACCACAGCCTTGACTAGACGGACATTTGTTGACAAATAATATCTCTGCTTTTTAATATGCTGTCTATGTTGGTCATAACTTTCCTTCCAAGGAGTAAGCGTCTTTTAATTTCATGGCTGCAGTCACCATCTGCAGTGAGTTTAGAGCCCAGAAAAATAAACTCAGCCACTGTTTCCTTATCTATTTGCCAATGGGACCAGATGCAATGATCTTAGTTTTCTGAATGTTGAGCTTTAAGCCAACTTTTCACTCTCCTCTTTCACTTTCATCAAGAGGCCCTTTAGTTCTTCTTCACTTTCTGCTATAAGGGTGGTGCCATCTGCATATCTGAAGTTACTGCTATTTCTCCCAGCAATCTTGATTCCAGCTTGTGCTTCCTCCAGCCCAGCATTTCTCATGATGTACTCTACATATAAGTTAAATAAGCAGGGTGACAATATACAGCCTTGACGTACTCCTTTTCCTATTTGGAACCTATAGTTGTTGAAAATAGAACAACTGAACAATAGCTCTGTATAGCTCTCTGTGCTCTAGATTAGGTATTTTCTATTGCGTATTATCCAGTTTACCATTCACCTCCTTAGCTCTGTCCTTTCTAGTGTTAAGCTCATCTATTGAGCTCTTAATTACAATAGTTTCATTGTCCATCTCTGTAATTGCCACTGTGTGTGTGTGTGTGTATATATATATATATATATATTTTTTTTTTTTTTTCCCACAGATTCCAGTTCTCTGGAAATGTAGTTCTCTGGAGTTACTTATTTTGCTGAATATAATTGCAATTTAAGGTTGCATTTTTATAAACTATGTGAATAACCTGTAGATCTCTTTCCATTTTTCGCTTCTGTCAACTCTGTATGCAAGCTGATGCTTTATTGCAAACCAAATAATTTGTTTGCAAATTTTTTAAATTTCTAGGTAATCTTATGTAATATGGAAATAAATGATTTCAGTTCATGATTGTCAATAAATTTTGATGCAGACTACATTAAGTTCAATCAGAAACTGAATCAAAGCTGTGTGTTCAGGCCTTTCTTTTTTTTTTTTTTTTTTTGGATTTGTTCTTAATTCTTAGAAAGATCCTTTCAATTGTACCAAAGACATGAGACTACCACAATCGAAGCTTTACTCTTGCTTTTTTATCCTGTAGCCCTGCGGCATGTATAAATGTGCAAAACAGCTGAAGGAGAGAAGCAGTGAAGTGTATGAAGCTTACTCCTCGGGACTTCCCTAGTGGTCCAGTGGTTAAGACTTTGTCTTCCAATGCAGAGGAGTGTGGGTTCGATCCCTGGTCAGGGAGTTAAGATTCTACAACCCTTAAGGCCAAAAAATAAAAACATAAAACAAGGAATATTATAACAAAATTCAATAAAGACTTAGGGAAAAAGTAACTTAAAAAAAAAGAGAGAGAGAGAATGCTGATTTCTCTATGCTTCACTTATCTTAGGGATTCTGACTCCTTAAATCATGGCTATCTCGCCATCTTATAACTCTAAATAAATCCTTTTCTCCTCCATCTCAGGAGACTACCAAAAGGTTTCTTACTCCTGTTCTCTGTAATTTTCTTCTAAGCAGAGATATGTGTCATATATTCCTTGTGAATTGGTAAACAGTTCTATAGGAAAATCAGCTTAAAATGTTGGGTTTAGCACAGAGATTGTGTTTTCTTTTTCTTTTTAAAGATTTTTTAATGTGGACCATTTTTAAAGTCTTTATTGAATTTGTTACAATATTGTTTCTATACGATGCTTTTGGATTTTTGGTCACAAGGCATGTGGGATCTTAGCTCCTCAACCAAGGATCAAACTCACACCTTGCATTGGAAGGTGAAGTCTTAACTACTGGACTGCCTGCGAAGTCCCAGAGATTGTCTTTTTTTAACATTATGACCAATAATATTTTCATTACCTTGTTAACTCTTGGAAGCAATTTAAATTGATAAGTTATTATCATGAAACTACTATTCATTGAAAAATAGAAAATCATATTATATTTATTTCAATTATCCTAAATTGTGATGTTTAAGAGAGAATGGTTCAAATGTTAAAAGCAAGTGGATTTTATTCTCATAATCTATGAAATTTTCAAAATCATGTCAGGTTTTTGGATTGCAATTTTTAATTTTTATAGTTATTTTCTTGGGATTTGTAACGACTTTTCAACAATTTTTAATCTTATCATCAAAGTTTTCTCAGTCTTTAACCAAATATTTCTGCACTAGAATTCTTTTTGGTGTATGTGCAGATGTACTTGCTTTAGAACCGTTGCTGTCCTAATGTAGACAGATTGCTATTTGGGTCCAATGTACAGTTTCACTCTATAGCTTCTTATTAGTTCATTTTAGGTTAGTTCTATTTTTTCTTGAAATCCACATCTTTGTGATTTTTTTTTTCATTTCTTTTGCTGGATAATTTACAAAGATAAAGTGTAGTTGTATCAAAATAAGTGATCATAAAATTAAGCTCTCCTTTGCCTAAAATTATCTTGAACTGCTGCTAAGCTGCTACTGCTAAGTCACTCCAGTCGTGTCCGACTCTGTGTGACCCCATAGACGGCAGCCCACCAGGCTCTCCCGTCCCTGGGGTTCTCCAGGCAAGAATACTGGAGTGGGTTGCCATTTCCTTCTCCAATGTATGAAAGAGAAAAGTGAAAGTGAAGTCGCCGAGTCGCGTCCGACTCTTAGCGACCCCATGGACTGCTGCCCACCAGGCTCCTCCATCCATGGATTTTCCAGGCAAGAGTACTGGAGTGGGGTGCCATTGCCTTCTCCGACTCTTGGCCTAGCCTAACACAAATAAGAACTAGGCATAAAATTTGTTTTAATAACCCAGAGTGTTTCATCTGCTTGTTGCAAAACAAATCAAGATTCTTCTCACAAAGATAAAAGATATAATTGAGAGTTTTACTGAAATACAGGATTCAAGCACCAACACCATTTCTGTCTCAGAAGTTACAATGTTATAGTCTCTGACAAGCCTGTCCATGAATCTAGAATGCCTCTTCTCTTCATCTCTAGATCTTATACTTTTATTTTTTTGCCCGATTCATTAATTTTACCAGAAAGCACATGGCTATAGACAGTAGAGATTGCTTTGTTCCATAAATACTATTTAATATGTACACTAACCTATACTTTAAAATCAGAAGATTTCTGTCTCTCTTCAGCTTTGTTGCAAATTCCTTTATCATTTACTTAGTTACTTCATTAAAACCATGGTGCCCTGATGAACACCAACTGAGCCTTTTATCAGAACTCTTATGGATATTATGTCACTCTGTAATTTTTTACAGTTATATTAATATAATTGCAGTAAAGATACAAGGTAATTCCCTTCTTAAGATAATATTTTAAAATATGAACAAATGAAATAAAAATACACTATGCCTGTGTAACAGGAAAACTCAAGTTTATATATCATACCCAGTTGTATTCAGAGAATTTATTTCAGTCTCTCAGATACTTTCTATGGCCTTGATCAGTTCAGTTCAGTTCAGTTCAGTAGCTCAGTCATGTCCGACTCTCTGAAACCAATGTATCTGTAAATATTCTTTTCAATGTTACAAAAATTTTGTTTATTTCTCTAACATTGTCATATTGAGCTTATTTACAATGGTTCAAAGTTATAGTTAATAAGCACACACACAGTCAGAATATAGATAGATCTCTGTTACTTACTGTCCTGATATGTCTAAAATAGTTAAAACTTGTGTGAATTAAAAGAAAACACTAAAAATGCACTTTCTTCCTCTGAAAATGAATTTGTAAATTTCTATGTTTATTGAAATAGCCCACTTATTTTGTGCATGCTCAGTCACCCAGTTGTGTCTGATCTTTCGTGACTGTAGCCCACCATGCTACTTTGTCCGTGGCATTTTTCAAGTAAGAATACTGCAGTGGGTTGCCATTTCCTTCTCCAGAGGATCTTCCTGACCCAGGGATTGAACCTGCATCTCCCGTGTCTCCTGCATTGCAGGCAGATTCTTTACCTGCTGAGCCATTGGGGAATGCCCACTCATTTTACTTATTATTATTTGTACCTACATAAGACATATCCATTTCCCATGCTGTCATCACAAAACGAGTGGCTTAAAACAAGAGAAAACTTTTGACTCACAGTCCTGGAGGCCAGAAGTTCAAAATCAAACTTTCACTCTGTGAAACCTTCCTCTCCTCTGCTAACTTCTGGATTTTGCTAGCAATCCTTGACAACCAATTGTAGATGAATAGCCTCTGCCTCTGTGTCACAGAGCCATACTTTCTTTGCACATCTCTGTGACTGTCTCATCTCTTCTTATAAGTACAGAAATCATACTGAATTAAGAGCCCACCCTAAGACAGTGTCCTCTCACCTAATTACAGGGCTTCCTTGAAGCTCAGTGGGTAAAGAATCTGCCTGCAATGCAGGAGACCGTGGTTCGATTCCTGGGTTGTGAAGATCCCCTGGAGAAGGGAAAGGCTACCCACTCCAGTATTATGGCCTGGAAATATCCATGGGCTGTACAGTTCCTGGGGTCACAAAGAGTCAGACATGACTGAGCAACTTTCACTTTCAACTACTTACACTTGTAACAACCCTGTTTGCAAATAAGGTCACCTTCTGAGGCCCCAAGGATTAAGACTTCAACATAGTTTTAATGGGGGACACAATTCAACTCAAAACATAGAAGACACTGTAAAATAGTTTAGAGTATGTTGTTTTAAATATAACAGGGCAAATAATCAATTATGTAAAGCCAAATTACTCAACTGAGGAATCTCAACATCTTGCAGTTTCTCGAATAGCCAATCTAAATTTTAACCCATTTAGTTGATAATTAATTTTTTAATAGCCAAGGCAATTAAGAATAGCAAATTAAGCAAATTGCTGTTTTAGTGATTAAACAGAATTAAAACCTCAAGTTGAAAGCAGGCAGAGCAAAGGGGGACATTACAAATATCCTGATTATTTGCCTTCTATCCCTTTTTAGTGTGAAAATTATTATGACGTTATTACCCATGAAGTACATAAATGAAAAAATACTGAAAATAAGTATTATCTGGTTAAAGAAAACTTAGTAAAACAGTATTTGTCATTCATCTGTCTCAAATTTATTTTTTTTATGTTACTTTTTTCTCCATGTTACTTTTTTCTCATTATTTTGTTCAAAAGACTCTCAAATTTTGGCTGGATAAGCACCATGTAAGGACCACGTGAAATCACTGGGCTCAGCACAGTTTCTGATTCAATATATCTAGAATGTGATACAGGTATTTGCATCTTTACTCTCTCCACCTCTATGATTCTAATCCAACTATATCATATATTACACTTTGATAGACACTACTGTTTTGCTACTGAAATTTACACAATATTTTTAAGACCTCATACTCTTTTACATTTTGTACATTTTCTATCAACTTACAATTTTTTCAGTTGATTTTACTTTTTGATGCTAGAATTTTGATCTACCCATGAAACTTTTTTTTTTTTTTACAAAACTCCCTAACCAAAAGGAGTAAGTATAAATCAATTATGAAATGGGTAGGACTCCTTCAACTCTTCGCAGAATTCAACTTCATTTTCCCTGATTACTACCTTCAGGACTACATCAAAGTATTCCTTTTCCACATCTGGATGATATCAAAGGGAAAACCTATAGTTTTCCAGGCAGAGCCAGGATTAGAACAATTTCTCTATCATGTATTAATAAACCCAGTAATCTGAATCCATACTTCAAGCTTATTTGCAATTTAAAATTTCTCCCATTTCCCTATATTTAAGTCAGACCAACCAGAGAAATCTGAAAGAAGAAGTCAGGTGCAGTGTTTGGTACTTGACTCCTCTGCTCATCATGCTAGTAAAAATTCCTCCATCTGTGGTCTGATGAAGGAAGATGAGGTCAGGCACAGAGAAGTTGCAACTGTATATCGCACCATATAATCGTTTTCTGCTATCAGGATCTCTGCACCCCAATAACTGGCCCTGTCTGAAACAGGTATCTGAAGAGGCTCTAGCTTCACTGCCTTCTTTCACCTCTTTGTCCAATTCAGGACACCCAGGATATTCCTACTGCACCTCTAACCTTTCTCTGCTATCACTAACAGCTTAGCCAGAATCTCACTTTTTTGGCATTTCCAGATAAGATTTAAAAAGTGGAATCTTTATGCCTTTTAAGTTCAGGAGATCTAGAGCAATCAATTTCAAGAACATTTTCACTCATTCCACTTTTGTAGCAATGCAAGTAGGATTAAGGTGTTTTCCATGTCAGGAATATTTATTTCAGGGGATAAGATGTCATTCTACACTCCTAGTAGACATCCTCACATTTCAAGGGGGTTGCTCCCTTTAGGCACCCCACTTGTCTCTCCCACAGAGGTATAACAGTGATACATAAATCAGTTTGGATAAACTTTCTTCAAAGGAATTCTCACTCTCTTTGATTAACCTCCTGTCTTTTAAGGCACAAACATCAATGACCATGAAAGTATCACTGGTTTGTTTCGAGATGTCTAATGCAAAAAATGGAGGGTTTCCTGCTATATCAGTAAACAACAATATCACAATCAGCAACAATCCCAGCCCTCCAGGGCAACCAGGAAGAAGAACGATACCTGTGATCTGGCAGCCATGAGGTTACAGCCATTCCCTATAGTGAGCACTGAGGACAAATGCATGATACTGGCCCCAGATAGCTGAGATGCATATGGAAGAAATGATTTCAGTGAGCACAGACTCTTGCATCTTCCCATATATAGAAAATGCTTAATCCTTTAACCTGAGATATTTGGTTTTCATTCACAAAAATACTTTTGATGTTCAGACTAACTGTCCTTTGTTGCAAACTTCTATGTAACCAGACCCCTCCCCTCCCCCTAGGAGCAGTTCTCTCAGGGTCACTTGAGATGCTCTCTCCCAGGCTTGAAGTCCTAAAAATTGCCACTTAATAAAACATAACTCTCAAATTTTAGGTTGTGACTATGTTTTAAGTCAACAATTGCAAATAAACATCTCCCATTTGAACTTTGGGAAATTAGATGCCTATTTTCTCAACTCATAAGCCTCAGCCAGGAATCTCATTCAAATTGCACTGAGCTATTTAATATCCAAGTGCAGAAGATTCCTTTAAACTATATTGTTCTGTTAAGAAGGTAAGTATCAACACTGCATGTGGTATAGACTGCCCAAAGTACTCAGATTCTGATCATTTTAGCTGCTTTTCTAGGCTACTGGGATGAGGGTCACACCTATGGTGCATGGATTCTCTCAATCTTATTTAAATTGAATAAAATTAGTAGTTGTATGTGAGATGAGAGTTGAAATGAGTAACTCTAAATCCGGGGGAAACATCCAATGGATTTGGAAGAGAAAAGGAGCCAAATAGTTAAACTGAAAACCAGGAGTATGTGAGCCAAGGAGACACAGATCAGGCAAGACAGAAAGACATACGGAATAATTCCAGAAAAACGAGGTGCTGTTTATTTCCTCCCAGGGTGTCTCAAGCACAAAGCTGAAGAATACTGGCTAAGACACAAGGCAGCTCCGCACAGTTTCCAAGATTCTCAGGTGTTTTTGTTTTGAGAAAGTTTGCGTGCCTGTGCTCAGTCACTTCAGTCGTGGCCAACTCAGCAACCTCATGGAGTGTAGCCGACCAGGCTCCTCTGTCCATGGTATTCTCCAGGCGAGAATACTGGAATGGGTTGCCATGCCCTCCCCCAGGGGATCTTCCCAACCCAGGGATTGAATCTGCGTCTCTTACATCTTCTGCACTGGCAGGCAGGTTCTTTACCACTAGCGCCACTTTGGAAGCCCATTGAGAAGGTTTGCTGCTGCTGCTGCTGCTAAGTCGCGTCCGTCGTGTCCGACTCTGTGCGACCCCATAGACGGAAGCCCACCAGGCTCCTGGTCCCTGGGATTCTCCAGGCAAGAGCACTGGAGTGGGTTGCGATTTCCCTCTCCAATGCATGAAAGTGAAAAGGGAAAGTGAAGTTGCTCAGTCATGTCCGACTCTCAGCGACCCTATAGACCACAGCCTACGAGGCTCCTCCGTCCATGGGATTTCCCAGGCAAGAGTATTGGAGTGGGGTGCCATTGCCTTCTCCGGAGAAGGTTTATGTATGCTTATTTATTTGACAAAAATGCCTTGAAATAAAAACTACATTTTTTTATTTCCACTGTAATTGAACCTTTTAAGATGTTAACATCTGTCTAAATATCAAGGCATACACAATGGAAATAGCACTTATATGGCTATATTCCTTTAATGTACATCTATTTTGAGGACATGGTATTAACTGCAGATTTTCCATTTCTGATACACTGTTTTAAAGTGGTTTACAATTTTATTTTACATTTTGAAGAGGAAAAAACTAAAAAATTTATAAGATTTTCATTTGTTATTAAGCTACTCTTCGATTTGGCAAATTTAAAAAAAATCATTACAATTTCTCTCTCTTGTTCAAAATTCTTTTAATCTCATGAATTTCAGGCTATTTAAAAATTTGAAAGTGTATCCGACTGAGTTTAATTAACACATTCTCTTCTACGTCAAGCTCTCTCACTCTCTGTTGGAAACCAACTTTTTCATTAGTGATTCTAATAATCTTTTCTAATTGTGAATCTCTCTATATATATCTCTATCCATGTATCTCTATCAGTCTATGTTTACTTTCTATGTAATTTGTCCATATATATTTTCTTGAATTCCATTTCTGCTCTAATTTATTTTAATATCATACTCAACATGATCTTATATTTGCCTGTAGTTGATACAGGAACAGTGCAAATGATATTCTGAATATTTCAGAGAGGGTTTTTTTTTTTAATATTTCTTAAGACTTTAAGCATAAACATCAGATGAATCTTGCAGTTGATACATGAGGTATCATTATTGATGGAGGAAAGAATTCTGGACTCTGAGGCTTTGAGATGCTTTGGGTAGGAAAAAAAAATTCCAGACACCAGGCAGGAAATTAAATGGGATTGTTAACCTTCATTAGGGGCTCATAAACCTATTAGTAATCACCTATACTGCTTTCAAAAAATAGTAATTATTGCCGGAAAGACCAGAATTCTAGATTTATAAGGCCTAGGTAATAGAAATGCAAAGAGGGATTGTTTATTTCCAATTTTTTAAAGGAGCAAAATGCACCAGCTCCTGGGAGGCTTGGTTCAGAAAACCAAAATGTGCTATGTAAAATATTTCACATTTATTTTCTTTTTTGAAAAAAGAGAGCTTAGTGACATACTGCGAATTATTACATTTCTCCAGTTCCTTCCAAAGACAGTTATTTAACTAAAGGCCGTATTGGAAGGGCATGCAAGGAGATACCATAAAGTAAGCCGACCTCTTGAGAGGAGCAAATTAAGAGTACAGTGGTGGGCAGCTTCCCTATACCACTGTATGATGGGGCCTGGCCTGCTGGTGACTCAAGAATGCAGCTGAAAAAGGTCCACTATGTGCATGACATGAAATATTCCTGCTACTCTCAGAGAGGGCCAGTAAATTAGACTGAGCTTAGAGAAATCCTTTAGTTTGTCTAGGAGGATTTGAGGGCCAGTAGTTAGAATATTTAGTGCTTTTTAAGCCATGATCTGGAGAAGGCAATGGCACCCCACTCCAGTATTCTTGCCTGGAAAATCCCATGGACGGAGGAGCCTGGTAGGCTGCAATCCACGGGGTTGTGAAGAGTCAGACACGACTGAGCGACTTCACTTTCACTTTTCACTTTCATGCACTGGAGAAGGAAATGGCAACCCACTCCAGTGTTCTTGCCTGGAGAATCCCAGGGACGGGGGAGCCTGGTGGGCTGCCGTCTATGGGGTCGCACAGAGTCTGACACGACTGAAGCAACTTAGCAGCAGCAGCAGCAAGCCATGATCAGAATCAAATATTACAGTCAACATTAAGCAACATTAGTGCTCTGTTAGCACAGTTGTCAATAAGGAGTTTGGCTTTTATCTCATCTGTTTTTATTATACTTCCACTGTTCCACTCTATACACCATTGGGCAGATACTTTATATGCAAACTGCTAGTTTTAAGATTGAACATAAGTATTGTGGGTTGATGAGCCGAAATTTTTCAACTATTGCTCCAGAGAAGCAAGGCAGTCTGGCAAAAAGTACCTTTTCTAGATTCAGGTGGGGGTATGTTAGGATAGTTAACCCACTGTACGCTAGATGTAAAAGTCTGTCTATATCACTAGCCCTCATTTCAAAGTCTTTGGGAATTCAGCTAATCCATCTCTGTCCTAATTCCCAGAGCTGTTAGTAGAATTTAGGTGAGAAAACTAGTGAGTCTGAGATCTGGATGGGGTGTGGATTTCACTTCCCACATACAGTGGAGAACTAACTACTCCAAACTAGGAAGTGTATCTAGATTCAGGGGAACCAAAAATTGGCAAATGCTCATTGTGGTGTGTATTTTTAAAAAGCTATAAGAAATGTGACATAAAGATGAAAATTCAGCATGCAACACTCAGCCTCAATCAGAGAAGAAGTATCGGAGGGAAGATCAAAATGATGGAGTAGAGGATGCAGAGCTCACCTCTCCCAAAGTGAAAGTCTCTCAGTTGCTTCCGACTCTTTGCAACCCCATGGACTATGCAGTCCATGGAATTCCCCAGGACAGAATACTAGAGTGATTAGCCTTTCCCTTCTCCAGGGGATCTACTCAACCCAGAGATTGAACCCAGGTCTCCCGCACTGCAAGCAGATTCTTTACTAGCTGAGCCACAAGAAACATCTCAAAATTACATGTACATGTGGAAAATCCCATGGATGGAGGAGCCTGGTGGGCTGCAGTCCATAGGGTCGCTGAGGGTCGGACACGACTGAGCGACTTCACTTCCACTTCTCACTTTCATGCATTGGAGAAGGAAATGGCAACCCACTCCAGTGTTCTTGCCTGGAGAATCCCAGGGATGGGGGAGCCTGGTGGGCTGCCGTCTATGGGATCACAGAGAGTTGGACATGACTGAAGTGACTTAGCAGTAGCAGTGAAGCAATTCTCACTGAAAACAAACCGAAGACTGGCAGAAAGACTCTTCTACGACCAAGGCTGTGAAGAAAGAGCTACACATAGGAAGGGAAGTGATCACATAGGGGCCTATGCCTCTAGGAGGGGACACAGAAGAGGAGGGGGTTATACTAACTGTTCATTCATATAATGCGCATCCTAGCCCTGTGGGTTTGACCACCAAGGGGATGAATCCCTTTAGCTGGCTTGCAAACCAGTGGAACTGACAGTAAGGCTGTAAAAAACCTAAACTGCACTTGCGAAGAACACATGCGTGCTTTCTCTGCCGAAACAGGGACTGTCAGTACCAATAACAGTACTTGGTATGTAAGACACTCAATGAATGTTGAATGACTTACTGGATAAAGGAGCTTCAGTTTCTTCAAAGGTTTTATTCAAGGGAATAAAATAATATTTATTGTATGTTTCTTACAAGAATTTGAGGTATTATTTGTAAAGAACACATTTAGTTTGTAATTCTATTGTCTGGCAATAATAGAAAATCAGTAAGTGCTATTTTTCTCTTCACCCTATTTTCTGAACACACACATATACACAGAGCTCATTCAGTTACATTTTTTAATTTATAAGTACTTTTATAGCCATAATTAGGCATATGAGAAAAATACAGTCATCACACTTAAAACTAGACATTAAAGTTGCATTATGTATATGAAAAATGATTACTAGCAAGCATCGCTTTCTTATTATTTTTGTCAAACTGATTTCTAATAGAAGCACATCACATCTTTTCTTAAGCATGCAATATGATAAAAGAAAATATGGAATTTGCAGTCTAGGCATGTCAAATTAAGTTGAACATAGAAATATTACAGTAAATATAGATTTTCTACTGCTCATAATTTTACATGGAAAGCTTTATGTCAAGTCAATGCTTAACTATTTATCCAGGCCTCAACACGATACTTAACATTTATTTCAATCATCATGAAAGTTCTATTTATGGTTGATCCCTCAAGCATTAAGACACTTAAGACATATATCTTGTACTTGGGTTTTTATAGAGAACTGTTTGTCACATATAGCTGAGTGGTGATCAATTAGTCTTTTCTGTACATTATCTCAAAAAAAAATCTTACTTTATCATTTTTCTGAATAGATTTAGTCATTCATATAGTATTTTATCACATCATATTATGTTATACAATGTTACACTATATATGTCTACTGAATCTCTTACTGTGTATACCTGTTAAATAGGAAGGTAACGTTTTGGGGTCCTTGACAAGAACAGATAATGTATTGTGCACTACAGAGTATCACACTTTATGTGAAATGATCGAAATTATGGTAATCCAGATTTGGGTCGAATCTATTCAGATTCAAAGTCCTTGTTTTCTACAACTTTGACAGTGACAGGTTTCATCTATTATTGGTTTATTTGATACCACTGAATGAGATGAGTTTCGTTTTTATATTTCACATTCTCATTTAATGCATTCCTACAACACAGCTGGGAACAGTTGTAGTCGTAAACTCAAATGATTATGTGGTTTCTAAAATGAAGGGAAACTAATAGAACTGATAGAGCACAGTTTTTAAATCAAAAGTTAAAATCTTAGAGATTTGCAGTTCATTTGTAGCTTTAGGCCAGTCTGATCACTCCCATCAGCCTGAATAAAATTAGTTCAGTTGAGTGTAATTCAATTACTATGTTTAAAAGCCAGTAGCCTCTCAGAAGGGTGTGGAAAACATTCGTTGCAAATGTATTTTATGGTGTGTGAAACAGTTTCTATTTTTTACAGCATGTATATAGGAAGTAAATACTTTTCCATTTGCTTGATAACCAAAGAGCTCAGGCAAAAGTGTGAGAAGATAAATTTAGGAAGCTGAGTGCAATTTGATTTTCATATTATTTTTAATATTTTGAGTTTATTTTCCTGTGACGTGTGTGTGCTTGCATGTAGTTTAGACTATCTGTGAGTGAAGTGGCTGAATTCTGCATCAGATCTTCAAACAAATATACATATATATGTATAAACACAAACTGTATAAATATGAATATAAATTAAGTAATAACCACTTGTAATAAATTAATTTTACTTCATAGGTAATTTTTAAACCCAGCAGTTATTGTTAATTGCTTGCATATAACTTACAGGGAAGGGACATAGCAGAGAACTAGATAGCAAGCCTGGCAAGAATACTGGAGTGGGTTGCCATGCCTTCCTCCAGGGTATCTTCCCAACCCAGGAATCGAACCCACATCTTTTACATCTTCAGTAATGTAGCAGGGTTCTTTACTACTAGTGCCACCTGGGAGGTCCTAATTGCCACTGATTGCAAATATTAAATAAATATCTACATGTAAAACAAGTTTCGCCAGGTACATACAAAGTGCATGAACCAAACATTTGGTATATTTCTCCATACTTCCTCCCTTAATTTGCACAGGCACTCAGATTTGAAACAAAATATCAACTGTCTGTGGCATGAGATTTCATGACTAGATTATTTATACTGTTTGCTCTGCTGCTAAATCGGTTCAGTTGTGTCTGCCTCTTTATGACCCTATGGACTATCGCCCGCCAGGCTCCTCTGTTCATGGGATTCTACAAGCAAGAATACTGGAGTGGATTGCCATGCCCTCCTACAGCCTATCTGCCGTACCCAGGGATCAAACCCACATCTCATAGACAGGCAGGAGACACTGCTTAGTTCACATATTTATTTTTTTATTGGAGTATGTTTGCTTTACAATGTTGTGCTAGTCTCTGCTATACAACAAAGTGAATCAGTTGTATGTGTACATATATTCCCTCCCTCTTGGACCTCTCTCTCACCCACCCCCATCCCACCCATCTAGGTTATCACAGAGCACTGACCTGAGCTCCCTGTGCTATTTAATTTCCCTATCGTTTCTTTCTGAACCTTAAAGCTAAATACTAACTTAAAGACTAGTATTTGAGTTAGAGCAAACTCATACTGGAATGTAGAATATATTTCCTATATATAAGATTATCGAGTTTATCCAAACTTGATGTGATCAAACTATAAAACTGTAAAATTCTTTATTTCATGTATAGAAGGAGTTCCCTCTTTGAGTAAAGGGCATATAGATTGAATCTCACACACAAGGAAAAGAAATTCAAAGCAGAACACAGGGAATTTTGGTCTACGAAGCTTAGAGCAAATTTTAGCATATTTTTTTCTAATATTTAGGAACATAAAATACAATAGTTATTGAAAACACAAGCAGGGGGAATGATGCCATCTACTGTATATGAAGCCATTCCTCTGAGCAACAAATACCATTTAGTTGTGCTCCGTTCTTACTAGAACAAACCCCTAAAGGAAGGAAGAAGTTTCAGCCAAATATTCTCATTTATCATGAAATGACATTTTGCTTTCACTTTTTATAACCCAACTTTGCTCTTTAATATCTGCCCATTTTATTATCTAACCAATGTGAGAACCTCAAAAAAAGAAAATCTAAAAAGCCAATACATTTCTGCCAGCTATGATCTGTGCTAATGTGAAAAGAATACATTGAAGTATCGGTTGGCATCTTCCCCTAAGCTGTACACATGCAATGCTGCTCTCACAAATATGCAGAGATACGCTTTCACAAATTATGTTATTAAAGATGTGGTTCCCAGCATTAGCCACTAAGCCTGATTTTGTTCTCTGATGCTTAAATGTTATGAAAGTGAAAGCATTAGTCGCTCAGTCATGTCTGACTCTTTGTGACCCCATGGACTGTGGCCTGCCAGGCTCTTCTCTCCATGGGATCTCCAGGCAAGAATACTGGAGTGGGTAGCCATTCAATTCTCCAGGGGATCTCCCCAACCCAGGGATGGAACCCAGGTCTCCCACATTGTGGACAGATTCTTTAATGTCTGAGCCACCAGTGAAGCCCAAAAGTACAATGTGTATTGTACAATATGTGTACAATAGTGGAAAAATACTAAACCATTATCAGTAGATCTATTACATGAAAATTAGTAATACCAATTAAACATCTCTTTCACCACTGTGGTTAAAATATGTCTGATTATTTTGCTAACTTGAATCATGCTTGCTTTGTAAAGAGAAGAGAGAGCAGGACAGGATAAAGAAAGATGCACAAGATATAATTATGGGAAGATAGTGAGCTTCAGTTCAGTTCAGTTCAGTTCAGTCACTCAGTCGTGTCCAACTCTTTGCGACCCCATGAATTGCATCACGCCAGGAGTCCTTGTCCCTCACCAATGCCCAGAGTTCACTCAAACTCACGTCCATCGAGTCAGTGATGCCATCCAGCCATCTCATCCTCTGTCATCCCCTTTTCCTCCTCCCCCTAAACTCTCCCAGCATCAGAGTCTTTTCCAATGAGTCAAATCTTCACATGAGGTGGCCAAAGTACTGGAGTTTCAGCTTTAGCATCATTCCCTCCAAAGAAATCCCAGGGTGGGATTTTCCAGGCAAGAGTACTGGAGTGGGTTGCCATTGCCTTCTCCCCCTATGACCTTAATTTAAACAAAATCTCCAGTGGAAAGGGCAAGTGAATAGATTCATCCTCTGGGTATTAGGTGAGAGTTGCTGCTGTTACTGCTAAGTCGCTTCAATCGTGTTCGACTCTGTGCGACCCCATAGACGGTAGCCCACCAGACTTCCCCACCTGTGGGATTCTCCAGGCAAGAACATGGTAGTGTAAATTTAAACAAAATCTCCAGTGGAAAGGGCAAGTGAATAGATTCATCCTCTGGGTATTAGGTGAGAGTTGCTGCTGTTACTGCTAAGTCGCTTCAATCGTGTTCGACTCTGTGCGACCCCATAGACGGTAGCCCACCAGACTTCCCCACCTGTGGGATTCTCCAGGCAAGAACATGGTAGTGTGTTGCCATTTCCTTCTCCAATGCATGAAAGTGAAAAGTCAAAGTGAAGTTGCTCAGTCGTGCCCGACTCTTAGCAACCCCATGGACTGCAGCCTACCAGGGTCCTCTGTCCATGGATTTTCCAGGCAAGAGTACTGGAGTGGGGTGCCATTGTGAGTTAGGGAAATGAAATCAGAGAAGAAAGCCATATATTCTACCCTGAAGATTCAAGAAAGTTAGTGAGCTTCTTTCTGCATCTCAACTATAATGTAATATCTGATCAGCTAGTTTTAACTCTAGCATATAATGTCACAGCATCCATTTTTACATGTCTGTCATTATTCAAGTGATTCCCTAAGTCTACCTTTACAGCTAATGAAAGGACACAAAATAAACTCTAATTAAAGAAAAGTCAGACATGACTGAGCGACTGAACTGAACCAAACTGAAAGAAAAGTAATATATTCATCTCACTGTAGGAGGATCAGTAACCTGGGGGAGGAAGATCCAGCTCAAAATACAAAATTATGGACTCCTATGGAACTATAATGAATGGAAAAAAACAAAAACATGTTTTAGGAAAACTATAATAAAAACTCCCAGGGATATAAAATAAACCATGCAAAAAACTTTTCAGAATTTAAAAAAAAAGACAATGAAAACATGACTTTTATATGAACAGACTGAATAAACAAAACTAAAAAGTAGAATGATACCACTAAAATATGAATCAGTGTTCTGAACAATCATATGGAAATATCTGACAACAAGAATATAAGTTCCAAAAAAGCAGGTACATAATGTAGGTACCTTTCTATAGTTTAAGCACCTAAAACAGTACCTATGGAAAGGCTTATTAATGAATACATACCAATACAAAATGAGTTAAGAGATTAAGATTGAAAGAGAAAACATACTTAAAAAGTTTAAACTGTGCACATGAAAACAGGAGGTCTAGAAGGAGAAAATCATCAGTTTACAATATAATAAACACAAAAATGCTATGATAGATTGGCAGTGGAGATATGCACAATATACAGATACATATAAACATGCATATACATACCCATATACATATATATATATAGTGTGCATCTTAGTGAAAAATACAAGTGATAGAGCAATATGTTTAGTGTGATTTCATTTTTTAAAAACAAAAACACAATTATGTATATTTAAATAATTCAAGTATTATCAAATCAATGACTCAACGTGTGTATGAACTTAAAGAATGACATAAGCATAACAGCAGGTATTTATTACTGTTTACATCAGAGGAGTGGAATGGGGAGGTGACAGGGTCAGTTTCTATTCATCTTTATGCATTCTGAATATTTTATTCATTGTTCAACTTTTTAATAAAGATAAATCCAAATGGAATACACATTATACATAAAAAGCAAATAAAGCTAGTAAATCTGAGATGTTTAATAATGTTAGCAGCTATGAGTCTAAAAGGAAGTATATTTGATTCGTATTACTACAGGGCTTCCCTGGTGGCTCAGATGGTAAAGAATCTGCCTGCAATGCAGGAGACCCTGGTTCAGTAACTGGGTTAGGAAGATACCATGGAGAAGGAAATGGCTACCCACTTCAGTATACTTGCCTGGAGAATTCCATGGTCAGTATTTCTATAATATGTGATAGCATAAACTTTGTTTGAGTGCAAACACTAGGGTTAAGCTGCTTGGACTGAAATCCTGTTTTTCCAAGAAGCCAGGGAATCTCTTGCAAGGTGGTTGAAAGGATTTATGAGTTAACAAATGCAAAGAATTTATAAAATGAGAGGGAAGATTATAAGATTAGAGATTTTAGTTGGCATTACTGCCCTGCCCAAAACTTTGGGCAGACTGCTGGGCATTTTGCCCACATTGAAAATAGACCTTAGCAAATCTGAAAGTCAGAAATATAGGTGAAGACTGTTTCACATAATAACCCTCACTCACAAGTTTCCTCAATCAGTCTACACTTGGAAGGTAAGCTGCATGTTCTCCTATCGTCCCCCAGATGGATAGGATAATTTGAAAGCGATCCTTTGCTCAAGGCCTGTAAACAGTCTAGCCACTTTCCTAGATACCTCCTCATGCCAGGGCCCCTGCAGGGAACAGAGATAGAGGAGGATACCTGCCGGGGTCCAGCCCCGGTGGATCCAGGGTGTTTCAAAGGGGGATGGCATTGGCGAGGAAAAACTTATTTATTTAGAGATATAAAATTAGATTTAGGAAGAAATAGTATAGTAGGAAATTTAGATGGAGAAAAGGAGGCTGAGTAACTTGGTTTACGGGGAAAACCAATAAAACCTCGAGACAAGAGGTTTGCACCATCTACGTTAGGCCACCGGCGCCCACTTGAATATCGAAGGGTGCCCCGCCTTAGGCTCCCTTTCGCGTGGATCTTAGCAGCCAGGGCAAGTAAGTAGACGTGGTGAGCCTCCCTGCTCCAGATGGGAATTCAGCCAAAAAAGGGGAGAAAAGAACGACATGGGGAAGCCCAGCATCAGTGCAAGACTCCAAAAACTTTATTTTTCAAAATCAGCTTATATACCCCAAGTTGTACATAATGGAATATACAGAGTTATGTAGGGGCAGCAGTCCTGACCCTCATTGAGACAGGGTTTCTTTTTGCATACCCTCCCAGATACAAAAGGTCTCAGGTGGTTTACATTATCTTCTGGCCAAGAAGCCTGTTAACATTTTTATGGCTCTCTTCCTGGATAATTGTCTATCAACCAGAAAACTCCTTTTCCCTAGAAGTGTTTTTTCTTTACTCCGCATCACCCTCAAAGTACTAAATAAAGTTACATTCCTGTAGAACAAAGGTGCAGTGGGTTATAACAAAGAAAGTACTTAACTCAAAGATCTAATGTTGCTAATACCAGGTCTACTACTTGCTTTGCTATATACCAACTATATCTACAAATAAAAGATACGAAAATTTGGCAGCAAGTATTGGCTCAACAAATGAAACCTTTAATCAGTCCTATTCTAATGATTTTGACTCCTCGGAAGCCCCTACATTCCTTGGATGTTTTAAGCTTCCTGTGCCTCCCATGGTCGGGAGGCCTCAAACAATCACATGCGCAGCTGTACCAGTCCTATCTATATACCAACTATATCTAAAAATAAAGGATATGAAAATTTGGCAGCAAGTATTGGCTCAACAAATGAAACCTTTAATCAGTCCTATTCTAATGATTTTGACTCGTCGGAAGCCCCTACATTCCTAGGATGTTTTAAGCTTCCTGTGCCTCCCCTGGTTGGGAGGCCTCAAACAATCACATGCGCAGCTGTACGAGTCCTGCAGGTAGGCTAGAAAGCTATCAGAGGGGTTTTTGGATTGAAACACCCTTTCAAATGCAGAAGACTAAAGCCCTGAGTTGACTTTTTCCAGAGTGTGTCAGAAGAGTGGAAAAATACAATACAATAAGGCAGGCATATTCTTATTTTTGGGGTACATGCTCAGGAAATACCAGGGGGAAAACCTGAGATCTGACTCAACCTTGCCCATCAGATCTCTGCCTCATGACCTTGTCACGGGTGGGATTCCTCATGCTGGCTCCCAGCAGCAGAGACATTACTTTGCCAACAAAGGTCCATTTAGTCAAGGCTATGGTTTTTCCAGTGGTCATGTATGGATGCGAGTGTTGGACTGTGAAGAAAGCTGAGCGCCGAAGAATTGATTCTTTTGAACTATGGCGTTGGAGAAGACTCTTGAGAGTCCCTTGGACTGCAAGGAGATCCAACCAGTCCATTCTAAAGGAAATCAATCCTGGGTGTTCTTTGGAAGGAATGATGCTAAAGCTGAAACTCCAGTACTTTGGCCACCTCATGCGAAGAGTTGACTCACTGGAAAAGACTTTGATGCTGGGAGGGATTGAGGGCAGGAGGAGAAGGGGACGACAGAGGATGAGATGGCTGGATGGCATTACTGACTCGATGGACGTGAGTTTGAGTGAACTCCTTTAGTTGGTGATGGACAGGGAGGCCTGGCGTGGTGCGATTCATGGGGTTGCAAAGAGTCTGACATGATTGAGTGACTGAACTGAACTGACTGAAGGGCAGCTATAAATATATCCTGTAATTCTTTAAACCTAGTGCTCATTCTTGGTGACATTTTTTTTCTTTTGAAAATTTTGAACTCTCTTTATACTTATAAACTTTCTTAATCTGAGTTCTGTGTGGTTTATACTTATGATTAGTAGTGTGATAGAGAAAGCAATTTTAAAAATGATGAAGTGGGATTTAATTGAAGCATCTGTTAATTATGTTTTATCCAGAGTTGTTTAGTCATTGGGTATATAATGTAATAAATTGGAAAGACCATAAAGGCTTAGCTGTTTTACTAATAAAAATAATACAATAGCATATATCCATCATGTGCTTACCATGTATCAGAGAATATGGTAGATATTTTATGCATGTTATTTTTAGAAATACTTTGATTTCTTTTCATTTTTAAATTAAGTGCCTGGTTTAACAAATCATTTCACAAACTTGACCAGGTAAAGGCTCATAGACCTTTATGAGTTTTCAAACAAATTACTATTGTGTTTGTGTTAACAATACAAGCCAACAATGCTGTATCCCATTTTTCTCCTTGTTTATCCCATGCTGACTGCTAGTAACATCTGTGTATATAAACTTCAGTTTAGTGATCACTTGTCCCCAGAACTTCCTGGAATCCAGTGAAATGATTCTTACCCTAAGTGAGAGCTTGGCTGCCCGCTCAGCTTTGTCTGTTATAAATGCCCACACTCTTTCTACTGTACCATAGCCTCAAAGAAGAATCACGGGGAGATTACCTAGACTTGTCTGAGCCTCTGTTTCACTCTGCACCTTGAAAGAACATTGTGAGGATTAAATTTAATATGTTTAAAATGTTTCCAGGCCCTTAGAGAACATTCAGTAAATGATAACAATCGTATTATTAGAATTTAAGCTGTCAAGGATAAACTAGGACTCTACACTTTGACTTTCTTCTATTTGTCTTAGCTGTTGGAAACTCTCATTTTCTCATTTCCTTTCTTTGCTTTCCTTTAATTATTGAAGAAAATTAGTTAGAAATCTTCATAATGATGCCGCCTACCTCTACATTTCATACCTGGCTTCACTGACCTGAGGGCAATACAGGGAAACGATGTTTTTAAATCACCTCCCTAAGAGAGGAATATTGTAAACATGTCAGGAATTTTCATTTGAATCTTGCAAGTTAATATATTTTGTCATACTGATCTTTAATATTTGATCACAAGTAACTTCATGGGAAATAGATGGGGAAACAGTGGCTGACTTTATTTTTTTAGGCTCCAAAATCACTGCAGATGATGACTGCAGCCATGAAATTAAAAGACCCTTACTCCTTGGAAGAAAAGTTATGACCAACCTAGATAGCATATTGAAAAGCAGAGATATTACTTTGCCAACAAAGGTCTATCTAGTCAAAGTTATGGTTTTTCCAGTGGTCACGTATGGATGTGAGAGTTGGACTGTGAAGAAAGCTTAGCACTGAAGAATTGATGCATTTGAACTGTGGTGTTGGAGAAGACTCTTGAGAGTCCCTTGGACTGCAGGGAGATCCAACCAGTCCATCCTAAAGGAGACCAGTTCTGGGTGTTCATTGGAAGAACTGATGCTGAGGCTGAAACTCCAATACTTTGGCCACCTCATGAGAAAAGCTGACTCATTGGAAAAGACCCTGATGCTGGGAGGGATTGGGGGCAGGGGGAGAAGGGGACAACAGAGGATGAGATGGCTGGATGGCATCACTGACTCGACGCACATGAGTTTGGGTGAACCCCAGGAGTTGGTGATGGACAGGGAGGCCTGGCTTGCTGTGATTCATGGGGTTGTGGGGAGTTGGACACAAGTGAGTGACTGAACTGAACTGAACTGAACTGAAAATAAAAGGACAGGCCTTTGAAACTATAGACACACTTTTGTTAGATGCACTTTTGATCCCAAGGCAAGCTTCCAGCTTCTTTTTTTCCTTCTCTTTTCTCTCTCCCTTCTTTCCTTTTCTTTCTTCCCTGATAGAATAGTGGCATCATCCTGGTCTCATCTGTTTACTTTGGTCAGGGGATTAGTTGTACCAACTGGAGAAGGCTACCTACTCCAGTATTCTGGCCTGGAGAATTCTATGGACTGTATAGTCCATGGGGTTGCAAAGAGCTGGACATGGCTGAGCGACTTCCACTTTCAAAAGGATGGTACTGGAAATTTTAAGTGTTTTATTCCTTATATCTACCAAATTTGCTTCCCTTAACTTTAAATAGGTGCTTTACATCATTAATTAAAAAGTTGAATTGTAAAACTGATATTATAGGTACAATTATAAATCAGCTTCACCCTCACAAAAATATGCAAAACTTTTTACTAAAAGTGTTTACTAAATATTTACTATAGTGAATATAGTGATCTTCCCTGGTGGCTCAGAGGTTAAAGCATCTGCCTGGAATGCTGGAGACCCAGGTTTGATCCCTGGGTCGGGAAAATCCCCTGGAGAAGGAAATGGGAACCCACTCCAGTACTCTTGCCTGGAGAATCCCATGGAGGGAGGAGCCTGGTAAGCTACAGTCCATGGGGTCGCAAAGAGTTGGACATGACTGAGCGACTTCACTTCATAGTGAATATAAATCTTAACTTTAAAATTCATCAGTTACTCCAAATAATGTATTTTTCTGTACCTACAATCATTCTGATACTATGCTAAGACTAGGATCAGGTCATATAAATGTATAGTATATACTCCTTAACTACAAGAATTCCCTCCAATTTCAGTCTGTTTGGAAGGGGTAGAAGGAAATTGCCAACTTTCTGATTCAACTTATGTAGGTAGTCTCACTGAAATTAACATTTTTTTTTTTTTATGATTTTCTTGCAATTTAAAACATACATATCCTCCTGAAATATTCCAGCTATAGATTAGGAAGGAGAAAATAGTTTTCTCTGAGTCTCAAAATACTCTGAAAAAGTAAACAATAATAAAGTTTTTCTCCATGTTAACTTATTTCTTAGAAATAGACATTGAAAATGTCATTTTAATGGACCTCATGATATATTAGATTTAGAGAGGAGTAAAGTTTCTCAAGTTTTTTCTTTTTTTTTTCTGCTGTTTATTTATTTATTTATTTTTTAAATTTTATTTTTACTTTATTTTACTTTACAATACCGTATTGGTTTTGCCATACATTGACATGAATCCACCATGGGTGTATATTAGCTCCCAATCCTGAATCCCCCTCCCACCTCCCACCCCATATCATCTCTCTGGATCTTCCCCGTGCACCAGCCCCAAGCATCCTGTATCCTGTATCGAACATAGGCTGGTGCTTCGTTCTTACATGATAGTATACACGTTTCAATGCCATTCTCCCAAATCATCCCACCCTCTCCCTCTCCCACAGAGTCCAAAAGTCCTTTCTATACATCTGTGTCTCTTTTGCTGTCTCACATACAGGGTCATCATTGCCATCTTTCTAAATTCCATATATATGTGTCAGTATACTGTATTGGTGTTTTTCTTTCTGGCTTACTTCACTCTGTATAATAGGTTCCA
>SJYT01063677.1:39283-83632 GCA_006410635.1 Cephalophus harveyi
TACTCCTTTTCCTATTTGGAACCAGTCTGTTGTTCCATGTCCAGTTCTAACTGTTGCTTCCTGACCTGCATACAGGTTTCTCAAGAGGCAGGTCAGGTGGTCTGGTATTCCCATCTATTGAAGAATTTTCCATAGTTTATTGTGATCCACACAGTCAAAGGCTTTGGCATGGTCAATAAAGCAGAAACAGATATTTTTCTGGAACTCTCTTGCTTTTTCCATGATCCAGTGGATGTTGGCAATTTGGTCTCTGGTTCCTCTGCCTTTTCGAAAACCAGCTTGAACATCAGGGAGTTCATGGTTCACGTATTGCTGAAGCCTGGCTTGGAGAATTTTGAGCATTACTTTACTAGCATGTGAGATGAGTGCAATTATGCAGTAGTTTGAGCATTCTTTGGTGTTGCCTTTCTTTGGGATTGGAATGAAAACTGACCTTTTCCAATCCTGTGGCCACTGCTGAGGTTTCCAAATTTGCTGGCATATTGAGTGCAGCACTTGCACAGCATCATCTTTCAGGATTTGAAATAGCTCAACTGGAATTCCATCACCTCCACTAGCTTTTGTTACCATACAGAAATGGTATGGACCTAACAGAAGCAGAAGATATTAAGAAGAGGTGGCAAGAATACACAGAAGAACTGTACAAAAAGATCTTCATGATCCAGATAATCACGATGGTGTGATAACTCACCTAGAGCCAGACATCCTGGAATGTGAAGGCAAGTGGACCTTAGAAAGCATCAGGTCCTGCACATGAAAGGGTAAAGCAAGCCAGAACATTGTGTACATTTCTATGGTGCCTTCCTGCCTCACAACATTCTATAAAGTAGCAGTTATCTTACTGGTGACTAAAATGCCATTGTTTGGTATTCATTTTTCCCTGGACACTTGGCAGATATATTCTTTCAGGAAGATTATGTAGTGAATAAAGATTTGACCTACGATCTTTGGATTTGCAGTTTAAGAGGCAGGTCTTGAAGTTTGGTCATTTGTTCTTGGTCCCAAGTGAACTGTCTACATCACAAAATCATAACATAATTTGTTACTGTTGGCAGTCTCTGTTCAGAAAAGGCCAAGGACTGAACTACCATGAAGAATGAATTAGCTATTAACTTTTACATTTTATTTCCTTCCTCTTTAACATTATAGTTTTTATTATCCTGTAATATGTGAAAGGGATAAAATTATCCATTATCAGAACTCTTTGAAGAGACAGATGAAGTGGTGAAAGAAAATATCTTGTTGTGTCCCCAGAATGAGTCCCTTTTCTACTCTTGTGTCCTTGCCATTATCAAACCACCCACATCTAAGAAACAGAGGCAAAAATATGATAGAAGCAAAAATAAAATTAAAAAGACTTCTTAAGTAGAAAAGTGCCTAGCTACTTTAATTATTTATATATTTTTCTTTTCAATATACTGTTTTTTAAAAGATTTTTTTTTTCTCTTTAGCAAATATCCTATAAACCTCTCCTGTACGTGTGAACTGGGGCAGATTTATGTGTTGTGGGGCTTGAAGCTTATACAATTTGGGGATCCATGTTTAAGAAGATAGTATGAGTCAAATGGTAAAGAATCTCCCTGCAATGCAGGAGACCTGCATTCAATCCCTGGGTTGGGAAGATCCCCTGGAGAAGGAAATGGCAACCCGCTCCAGTATTCTTGCCTGGAAAATTCCATGGACAGAGAAGCCTGGCAGGCTATGGTCCATGGGGTCACAAATAGTGGGACACAACTAAGTGACTGATAGTTTCATTTCACTTCATACAATTTCAAGAGGTGTTTACTTGTTGATGACAGCCACATCTCTGGAGCAACATGAGTTTTTAGATGATGGGTCTCTATTCTCCTGTGTTTTCTGTGATACATGGGTTTGTTGTGTCTCTGAAGGTGAATGGTGTTTGTAACTGCAGGGAAAGTACCAGGGAGTGCAAAGAGTGTTTCATTTAAGGAAATCCTTGGGTTTGTATGAAGACTTCTTCAGGGCCAATAGTATATGTGAGTTAAAATAAAAGTAATAGTTACAGATGCAAAAAAGATAGTGTACAGTTACAAATACGAGAAGAGGAATACTTTTTTAGTGAGCAAAAATCATTTCGTACACATTTCAGGTGTTAATGTGTACAATGCCAGAATTCAAAATCTCAAAACAGAACAGTAGTTTTATTAACTGCCTGACTGCTCTATAATATGTGTTCTCTGTATTTTGGCCTCATACTCTTTCATTGCTTCTTTTGACAGTAATTTTATTATATTTTCTAGAATGAGAAGGAAAATTTTATTCACTCTTTTCTCTAGGAATGTTGACCTAAATTTCTTATTACTACAGAACAAATTAAATGATGTATTTCTATTTGCTCATGCTGCATTATTGAGCTCAGTTTTGAAACGGGAGAACTTCCATTTGTAAGGTAAATGATGAGAATCAAATTCTCCATTTATCACACATGTGAATTTTAGAATGATTTTCCGTGGTCCAGTTTCTGGCAGTTTATACCCCTTTTCAAACCCTGTTTCTTGTCCACCACCCATACACTTTCAGGGCCACACACTTTAGGAAGTTTGTGTTGCATTGCAGTCTCTAGATCTGTGTTTGTCTTTGTGATCCCTGGTGAATCTGCACAGTGAGTTGCAGGAACATTCCTGAAAGTTATTCCTATATTGGGATCACTAACAAATTTTAAGTATTCTTGGAAGTACCAGAAAAAAATAATCCACAAATATATATGTAAATATATCCAACTAAACTTAAATATATGAAAGTGAAAGTGTTAGTCAGTCAGTCGTGTCCAGCTGTTTGCAACCCCATGGAATGTAGCCTGCCAGGGTACCTCTGTCCTTGGACTTCTCCAGGCAATAATACTGGAGTGGATTGCCATTTCCTTCTCCAATATATGCAAATATATCCAACTAAACTTAAATATATGACTGCCTTCTTTCTAGCTTGATCCCGAACATGTCTACAGCCACTCTCGTGCCACCCAACCCAGGTGTGATCAAGGATAAGGCAGAAGATAGAGAATCAGTGGAATTAACTGATTGTTTTATTTTTTTTTTCAAATTTTACCGAAAAACACAACCATGTGAGCACATTGCCAGGATCCCTCCCTTTGTCTTGGAGAGGGCTTACCATAAACGAGGGGCCCAAAGGTTATGCTCATCAATTTCACTCTTATTTCACCTGTGTTTGGACTTCATTTTTGTACTGTGTGCAAACCCTGCTGCTCTGGTTAATCTTGCTCATATAAGATTCAACTTTTATTTTAATGAGCTTTAAATAATCATCTGCTTAATCAGATAGCCAATCTAGCATTCAGACATTTACATAAATTGTATTATTTTAGTCCTGTCTTTAAAATTGAAGCACCTGATTTTCTTTGGATCTCTCTTATTTCTTTTCTATTTTATTTTATAAACTCAGGGTCCATTTATTTCCGTCCAGTACATTGGTAAGTTTTTAATGTATTGGATTATGGAATAGAGAGAGCTCTCATTAGATATTAAAAAATAAACTATATACATATGTATATTATGTATTTATATGTATATGTATGTTTGGTGGTTTAGTCGCTAAGTCATGTCCAACTCCTGTGATCCCGTGGACTGTAGCCTGTCAGGCTCCTCTGTCCATGGGATTCTCCAGGCAAGAATACTGGAGTGGATTGCCATTTCCTTCTCCAGGAGATCTTCCAGACCCAGGAATCGAACCCAGGTCTCCTGCATTGCAGGCAGATGATTTACCAACTGAGCTATAGACATACATATTGGGAGGCCCAATATGTATATATACAAACATACAAATTCAGACTCGTATAAAATTTTCAATACTGTTTTTTTTTTTTTAATAACATTTAACTAATGTTTATTGGGGTTGTTCTCTAATCACAATCTTAAAATATATTCGGTGTCAAAACCTGGTAATACAAGGATAAAAGCAGAAGAATAAATTTTTTCATATTATACCATCCCAAAGATAACCACTGTTAAAAATTTGGTTTATGTTCTTCCAGTAATTTTATATGCATGGATAGATATATATTATAGATAACTATATATAACATGTACATATATGTGTGTCTGTTTTTTACTTAGAAATGGTATCTAATACAGTTTTAAGAGAAAATTCAAGTCAGAAAAGAATTAAGACAAAATGTGTCACAAAAGTTAATTCCCATTTCCTCAGTGTAAAATGTTTCTCCACTTATCCTTGTCCCCAGCACACCAGAGTTTAAATTGCATTGTATATAAATCTTTTATGGAAAATAATTTACAGCTAACTACTATGTGCTTATTTCTATTGGCTTTGTGTACAGTGAATGTTCCTGGTAAGTTAATTGCAATCAGTCATATCCATTTCTTCATTGATTAGACAAGACCGAGTTTGGGATGATTCCTTTTGATATCACTAATTTTGTTAATAATATAATGAAACCCAAAATCTAGAAATCCAAGGAAATTAATACCATTGCTTTAACTGGATCTGATGAAATAATTGGGTCTGTAATACATTGTAGATTTGAAGATTTATTCCTCTTATTTTGACTACTCCTCTGTTTATAGGATACTTCATAAATACTTTATGGGCTTTCCTGGTGGCTCAGTGATAGAGAATCTGTCTGCCAAGCAGGAGACATGAGTTTGATCCCTCGGTAGGGAAGATCCCCTAGAGCAGGAAGTGGCAACCCATTCCAGTATCCTTGCCTGGGAAATCCCATGGATAGAGGATTCTGGCAGACTGCAGTCCATGAGATTATAGAGTCAGATGCGACTTAGTGGTAGACTTTCACTTCACTTTCATAGATACTTTAGATTAAGACCAGTTCTAAGTTAGATGCTGTTATAACTGATACACAGTGAAGAAGTGGAATTTGTTAGCTCATGATTCATCCTAGCTCTTCTGTAAGACCAAAAGAATAACTATATATAGATAAGCCCTGCTCTCCCTATTTAATTCCCTCTTCTGGATTGGAAAACTTCAAAAATCTTTCAACTCAGTATCTGGTGGCCAAATTTTAAAATCTCGGGCTTTGTAAAAATTCATCTCCTTTCTTCCCTTCTCTTTTCTCCTTTACTCTTCCTCCATACCTCTTTCCCCAGCCTTTATATCCAATAATCAAACACAAGGATTGAACCTGGGTCTCCTGCATTGCAGGCAGACACTTTAACCTCTGAGCCACCAAGGAAGCACCCATAACCAAACACACTTTGTATTAAAAGTAGGAACATAGGGAGAGAAATTATACTTTCAAATGTTTGCTTGAAATGAACTCTTAACTAAGTCGATGGTTAAGATACTCAATCATTGTCTAATGTAGCTAATTTGGCCAAGATCACTTTTAAGAACATGAGTATTTGTTAACTTTTGAGTTTAAGTTAAGGTAGAGTCCAATATTCCCTGGTGGCTCAGCAGTAAAGAATCCTCCTGCAGTATGGGAGACACAGGAGATAGGGGTTCAAACTCTGGGTTGGGAAGATCCCTTGGAGAAGGAAATGGCAACCCACTCCAGTATTCTTGACTGGGAAATCCCATGGACAGAGGAGCCTGGCAAGTTACAGTCCATGGGGTCACAAATAGTCGGCCAGGACTGAAGTGATTGAGCACAGCATGCATAGTCCAACACAAGAAATTATCTATGCCCTTAAGATTCTATGCAGAATAAATTAGATAAATATTTTAAAAGACACAGAAAGAGTTCTCAGTAGTTTATGTTTTTATTATAGTCACAAAAAACAAAGAGGGATTGCAATTGTTTATTTTTAAATGTATATAAAATGTTTCATTTTGATGTGTAGTGCTTGATTTTAAGAATTTTAGTATAAAGTGGCAAGTTTCCTGTGTAACCAATAGTCTTGTCAATTACTGTTTCTATCTACTGTAAGTCTTGAGAGTTGGAAGTATTTCAGTTAAAAAGTGAGTTATGTTATACACACAATATCACAACAGACAGTAAAATAAAGGATGAGAAAATGGAAGGAAGGTGAGGAGAAAAGAGGAAAGGGGAAAAATTTATCTTTAAATCTTAATCTGTGACTATCCATTGGACCTAAAATAAATAAACTGCATGTCTTAATTAGCTATTATTATACTGAAAGATTTGCCAAAATGATATAATCTTTATTAGTTTTGAGAAAAGTTATGTTTTCAAGATGTTTATTAGTTTGTCTCCCTAATGAGTTGAATTTTATTTTTTTTTCTTTAATTTATTTGGATTTATTTTTCCGTTTACTTTTTTAAAAATTTATTTTAATTGGAGGTTGATTACTTTACAATATTGTATTGGTTTTGCCATACATGTACTGTGCTTAGTCACTCAGTTGTGTCTGACTGTTTGTGACCTCATGGACTGTAGCCCACCAGGCTCCTCTGTCCCCGGGGATTCTCCAGGCAAGAATACTGGAGTGGGTTGCCATGCCCTCCTCCAGGGGATCTTCCCAATCCAAGGATCGAACCCAGGTCTCAGGCATTGCAGGTGAATTTCAGTTCTAATATCCATTTGAAATAAACTGTGATCACGCAGTTCACTCAGTTCAGTCGCTCAGTCGTGTCCTACTCTTTGCGACCCCATGAACTGCAGCACGCCAGGCCTCCCTGTTCGTCACCAACTCCCAGAGTTTACCCAAACTCATGTCCATTGAGTCGGTGATGCTATCCAAACGTCCCATCCTCGGTTGCCCCCTTCTCCTCCCGCCTTCAATCTTTTCCAACATCAGGGTCCTTTCAAATGAGTCAACTCTTCTCATGAGGTGGCCAAAATATTGGAGCTTCAGTTTCAACATCAGTCCTTCCAATGAACACCCAGGACTGATCTCCTTTAGGATGGACTGGTTGGATCTCCTTGCAGTCCAAGTGCTCTCAAGAGTCTTCTCCAACACCACAGCTCAAAATCATCAACTCTTCGGCACTTTTCTTTATAGTCCAACACTCACATCCATACATGACCAGTGGAAAAATCATAGCATTCACTAGACGGACTTTTGTTGGCAAAGTAATGTCTCTGCTTTTTAATATGCTATCATGCTTCCTGACCTGCATACAGGTTTCTCAAGAGGCAGGTCAGGTGGTCTGGTATTCCCATTTCTTTCAGAATTTTCCATAGTTTATTGTGATCCATACTGTCAAAGGCTTTGACATAGTCAAGAAAGCAGAAATCGATGTTTTTCTGGAACTCTCTTGCTTTTTCGATGATCCAGTGGATGTTGGCAATTTAATCTCTGATTCCTCTGCTTTTTCTAAAACCAGCTTGAACATCTGCAAGTTCCCGGTTCATGTATTGCTGATGCCTGCCAGGCTTGGAGAATTTTGAGCATTACTTTACTATCATGTGAGATGAGTGCAATTGTGTGGTAGTTTGAGCATTCTTTGGCATTGCCTTTCTTTGGGATTGAAATGAAAACTGACCTTTTCCAGTCCTGTGATCATTAAGATAATATAATTTTGTTGTACTCCTATTAATTATTTGTATTTATGCTTTATGTTCATAAGTTGCCTTATGATCGTCTGTATTACTCTTGAACTCACATCACTAAAATGATTCTATTTATTTTGCTTGCATTCTTAATTATATAGCCATACCAAAAGCAACTTCTCTGTCAGCTATTATTGAAATAATGTCAGAATTATCGTTGAGCTTTCCCTAACCTTCCAAGGCAGAGTTGTTCCTTTTTTCCCCCTCTGTGTTTTAGTATAACATTTACCACTGGTGTTATGGTTACATCTACTTTGGCCTATAGTAGGTGAACTTATAAAAGAGAGCAATCGTGTTGTTTTAACATCCCCAATACCAAAGTAGGTTCGTAAGTAATATCAACTGACTAATAAATGAATGGCTTATATACATGTCATAATTCTGATTTATAATAATTTCAGATTCAAAATAAGAAAGGAAACTTTTATCTCCATCTCAGTTATTCACTAGTTCTTCTTTGCATTAAAAAACTATTAAACATAATTATTTTGAAAGCTGTAAAAATTGTTTAGTAACTGATTTCTATATTGCTAAAATATGTATTTTAAAGGGGAAATTTTATATAAAATGAAAATGCATAGGGTAAGCTAACAGTTTTAAAGGCTTCATATGTCCCAAATCAAATCAGGTTTTACAACTAGATAGCATGGAGATGAATTTCAAACTCAGATCTGGCTGCCTTCAACACCACACTTTCTCTTTATGTTATAGTTTGAAGGCAGCTGAGAAAGGTCCTATTTCAAGAACATTGTCCTGGATGATGGCTGAAATCATATCTTCGAAGTTCTATTTATTTGAAGGTATCTAGTAGACAACATGGGCTTCCCTGGTAGCTCAGTGGTAAAGAATCTGCCTGCCAATGCAGGATATGCAGGTTCAATCGCTGGGTTGGGAAGATCTCCTGGAGGTGGAAATGCAACCCATTCTGATATTCTTGCCTAGGAAATCCCATGGAAAGAGGATCCTGGCAGGCTATAGTCCATGGGATCTCAAACACAACAACAATAGTAGACAACATATTCAGCATCATTACCTTTAATCCCTGTGTGAATTAGCTAATCAATTCCTTTAAACACCAGGAGGTAGAAGGCATAAGTCTAAGATGCAAGATCCTCTCACAAGAAGACAAGGGGCACTTCTGGGTAGCTTTTAGGCAATGTATATGCTTTGTTAAGGAAAGAGAAGAGTCAGGCTGGGTACTTGTCTATTAAGTATTTTCATCTCTGAGGCATCAGCTGAAATTCTAAAACAACAGAAATCCTATTTTACATGGAGTTACACATTGTTTTGTGATCATATTATTTGAGATCAAGAGATAGCTCTAAGAACACAAATGTCTTTGACACCTCACTGTCGATCTGACTAGTAATGTTTCTTTCATTATGTTTCATTCATGATGAATGAATGAATGTTTCATTCATGATGAGTGCTCATGTCAGTGAAAGAACTGGGACATAACAATGTCCCAAATGATAATACTGAAGCTGTAGTTATTGTTATATAGTTATATTCAGTAAGGGTCTTCCCTTTTAGCTAAGCTGGTAAAGAATCCTTCTACAATGCAGGAGACCTTGATTCTATTGCTGGGTTCAGCTGATCCACTGGAGAAGGGATAGGCTACCCACTCCAGTATTCTTGGGCTTCCCTGGTGACTCATATGGTAAAGAATCCACCTGCAATGTGGGAGACCTGGATTCAGTCCCTGGGTTGGGAAGATGCCCTGGAGAAGGGAACGGCTACCCACTCCAGTATTCTGACCTGGAGAATTCCAGAGGCACTTGTCAGGCTATAGTCCATGGGGTCACAGATAGTATAGTTAATGGTAGAAGTGAGGCACAGCATTTGCCAAGAGCCATTATGGAATGGTCAGGACAGAAAATTGGCAAAGAAGGGAAAGAAAGGTAATAAAGAGCCCAATATGTAAACCCACTTATCCCTGCTTGAGTTCAGAACAAGTTGAGAAAAGAATAGGTGGAAATCAATAGCATTAGTTTTATTAGCAGTGAGAGCTAGATTGAAAGTTTACAGGAGAGATGAAATAACTGAGTAAGCATGGACCCAATAAAGGTGGGAGAGGATGTGTTGACAAGCATAAAAGTTGAAGGCTGTAATAGATGGAAGGAGAATTTAACCCTGTAAGTCAGAAGGAATGAAACAAGTGTAGGATCATATATGGATATTTTTTGTAGGGATGATTGAAAGTTGAAGTAAATTTGTATTTTGAGGACTTCAAAATCCTAGTTGATCTTCTAAAATCATCCTGAGAAGAATCAGAGACAGACAGGGGCTCTGAGGGGCCAGCTAGATTTGAAGTCCACGAATAGATAGTGTCTCCAGTCTGCCTGGTTATATGACTTATTCCAGCAATTGGCAGCAGCCTGAGCTTGTAAACATGGAGAATAACAGTAACAACACTTAACAGTCATTGAAGGCCTACTATGAGCTAAGTATTCTAATTGTTTTATATGAATTGCCTTTCTTAATTCTCATTACCACCCTATAAGGTAGACAGTTATCCCCAATTCATTGATGAAGCACAGAGAAATTAAGGACCTAAGGTCAGTGTTAGTGTGTGATGGTCTAGACCAGGGTTCACATTCACAATGAGTACATGGTACAGCCTCTTTTAAAAAGTTAGCATTTATTGAGTAAATCCTATGTCCTGGGCACTTTTCAAAGTGCTTTAGCTATATTAACATATTTAAACTTATGTATGACCTAATGGGGCTTCCCTCATAGCTCCATCAGTAAAGAGTCTGCCTGCAGTACAGGAGACCTGGATTCGATTCCTGGGTCAGGAAGATCCCATGGAGAAGGAAGTGGCAGCCCACTTCAGTATTCTTGCCTGGAGAATCCTATGGACAGAGAAGCCTGGCAGGCTACAGTCTATGGGGTCACAAGAGTAGGACACGACTGAGCAACTAAGCACAGAAGCACACACATGACCTGATGGGATAATTCTGTTATTTCAGAGGCTTCCCTGGTGGCTCAGACAGTAAAGAATCTGCCTGCAGTGTAAGAGACCTGGGTTCAATCCCTGGGTTGGGAAGATCCCTTGGAGGAGGAAATGGCAACCCACTACAGTATTCTTGCCTGGAGAATCTCATGGACAGAGGAGCCTGGTGGGCTACAGTCCATGAGGTCCCACAGAGTCAGACATGACTGAAGTAGCTTAGCACAGTACCCATGTTACAGTGAATTTAAGTAATACAGACTAGGATCACAGAAGAAGTAAAAGATAGATTGGGAATTCAGATTTAATTAATTAACCAGTAAGTTCTACTGCATAGTTGAATGGATTATGGTTTGGGGTATGGCCAGGATGGTGGATGTTGGAACCTGAGTCATTAAAATAACCAACCATGTGATTCAGATTACTAGGGAAAAAAGTGAGGGCAAAAAGAGGTAATAGATTAGGAAAAACTTGAGAGATCACTCCACTTAAGATATTTCGGGAATCAATCTTATGGTTAACTAAGAATGTGGGATCTAGTAGACTAGAAAGTTAAGAGGATGAGATGTTTGTGTCTAAGCTTATTGAATTATTAACACAGAGCAGACTTGGATGACGAGGATATGTAGGGAATGACTAACACTGTATCAGGGTGAAGGTCAGTGAAGGTGAAGGAGTTGAAGAACTGTGAAGATAACTGTTGGAATGGTTGCCTGTCTATACATGGAAATCACGTAAAATTTTGCCAGAACGCAAAGTAGAAGGGAAGCCTGAATGACATGCCAAAGGCTATCATGAATATGGAGGAATGCCCAGCGAGTCTGTATGCAATAACCATAAGGAAGGACAAAAGAAGAGATATTCAGACTGCAAGAAGGTAGATGCAGCATGATTTGAAAGTGACATTTGGGCGCTGATATAATGCGAATCTATCCCTGGTCACTGCGATCCAGGGAAGTACTGCATCTGAATGTTTTGCTCAGGAGGGCTGCAAGGGAAGTGGTGCTCTAGACGAGAAGGCAGCTTCAGTTATAATTTTTAAAAAAGGTAGAAAATGTATTTATTGAAAAGTTTGAGGCCATAGCCGAGTGGGTTAGCACAGACAAGAGATGGGTTCCACACGGCAAGGCTGAAAAGATTCTAGGCAAGGGAATGAGGAAGAGTAACAGGGTAGTTGAGGATGGATATACCAGAAATGTAAAGGAGAGCTGTGATTAATTTAGCAGAAAACTCCTTGGCAAACTCAGCTTCACCAAAAAACAGATAGACAAATAGTTGCTTGGTCTGACCATATCCTATTGTGGAGAAATTTAAGTTACTGTGCCTATTTTTTATTTCAGCTAGTACAGTGATATTATAGAGTGGAAGTGAATTATGGATTTAAAAGCACAAGGGTAGTACTATTTCCTCAAATTTTGAAGAAAAAAACCAAAAACACATACAAACTTGTAAAACAACCCAGTGGTACATCACCCCAAACAGAGACCAGACTGTTATTTGTTTTAGAATAGATCAGTTTCTTGATCAAATATTAATTGGCCAATTTCTTTTGAAAAAATTATGTTATCAAATTATATTGCCACCAGAGAGACTTATAGTTTCAGTGAGGTGAGGTGAGGTGAAGTAGCTCAGTCGTGTCCGACTCTTTGCAACCCCATGGACTGTAGCCTACTAGGCTTCTCTGTCCATGGGATTCTCCAGGCAAGAATACTGGAGTAGATTGCCATTTCCTTCTCCAGGGGATCTTCTCGACCCAGGGATCAAACCCAGGTCTCCTGCATTAGAGGCAGACGCTTTAACCTCTGAGCTGCCAGGGAAGCCTGGTGATAGAAGCAAGATCCGATGCTGTAAAGAGCAATATTGCATAGGAACCTGGAATGTCAGGTCCATGAATCAAGGTAAATTGGAAGTGGGCAAACAAGAGATGGCAAACAAGAGATAGTTTCAGTAGTAATAAAAGATAATAGAGTCATGAAGCATATGGGATGGAATTTTCTAGGTTCCTTACCATTGAGGAGACCAGAGCAAAAACAGGAAAGCAAAAAGATAACTTAAAAAAGCTAAAATAAAATTTTCATTTCTTGGAAACATACAGAAAAGTACAAAAATCATTATCACCCAGCTCAGTTGTCACAAAGTGGCAGGTATAACTGATATCTGGTAGGTACTAGTTCATAATTTCCATCCAAGAAGCCACAGGTCTTCAGAACAAAACTGTGTGAGAACATAGTGGTCTGAAAACGAGGTGGCCTTTAGGATCTGGACACAAGATTGTAGCCAACCAGATTAAGGCAACATAGTGTTCTATGGCCAAGAAGCATGGATAAAATTAAAAATTTTGATAAGACTGATAAAGTTCAAAATTAATTTCTCGTTTCCTTAAGAAATAATCCTTCTTCAATGACTCATGGGATATCAGTTTTTTTGCAGAGTCCCATAGAACCCTGGAAATGATGCTTGACAAATGCTCCATTCCATTGGTACATTTTCTTTAACAAAAGAAAATTTTCATTTACTTGCCTGTTTCTATAATGCCAAGCATTTTTCTTTTAGCTACTCATTTCTTGGAAGTTACCTTTTAACCCCAAACTATGGAATCATCTTCAAACCAAATCCTCTGTTGAAGAACCAAGCAAGAGAAAACAGGGGATTTCCAAAGAGAGTAAAAAAGGTGTGTAACTAAAGGTTTCTAGAGGGATGGTGATCATAAAAACATCTTTCGCCATGTTTCCTCTATTTTCCTTAGGAGATTCAGGTTTCATTCGTGTGTGTAATAAGCCAGTTCAGAATGCGTGGCAGTTGTGTATCGGAGGAGTCACAGTAGGGAGTTTTCAGATCACTGTGAATGGGGTGTCCACTTTCACTGCTCTACTGAGAATAACTCTTGATCTAGTCACCCAGGAATCTCTAAGCTGTAAATCCACAGGACCTCTCAGAGGTCTGCACGCTGCCCATCACTCCAGTGATCTTGTGGCCTCCTCTGGCCTTGGTGACAATATGGTCCGCTTTTCCTCCCACTCTTTGATCATTTCTTCTCACTTTTTTAAAGTAATTCCTGTGTATCTTGTTTATTCTGTTATTATATGAGACTATTTATAGTTTTTTTAATATCAAAGTTATTTAAGATTCTCTTCCTTTGTATGTTGTGTTTGTGTTATTGTTTTCTGGGAATGACTTCTCCCCACTTTACACACCAAACAAATCCCATCTTTTCTTTCGAGATCCTGCTCGACAGTGGGCATCCTCCCCGCCCACCCCACCCCCCTCCCCAGGACGGTCTCTTTCCAGGATGGCCTTCTGTCCATGTTAACGGTAATTTCAGTATTTTGTATTTGTTTTATAAACTATCTAGGCTGTGACTGAAATTGAAAGAGAGGAATCAAAGCCCAATCTGGAGAACCTGCCAAGGTAGTAAACGTTAAGGAAGCCAAACTGGGGATCATAGGGGTGGTGGGGGTGACGGTGGGTGCGGCTTGCTACAGACTGGGGGAAGGAACAGGTCTAGAGAAGTGCCTCAGGAAGAAAACAAGGAACTTTCATCAGTTTTTGCAGGGACCAGTAACATTTAGAGATAAAGAGAGAATAAAGGAATAAAGAGAGATAAAAGGAATAAAGACAGATAAAGGAATCAAATAATGGGCAAGATTTCCCAGGAAATCCTTTACAGGAAATCCTTCTCAGAAAATCTTTTGATAATGCAATACGGTTAAAGGAGAATCCTGACTGGGGAGGAGGAAGATATTCTTTCAATCCCAAGGTTTTCTGAGTCATCATGATAATGCTGTATTTTGGAAACCTCAAATCAGCCTCCTCTTCTTTTTTCCTCCTCACATTCAATGAGTCACAGTGTTTCTGCCGCAAGAACAGAATCTGCTTCTGCAGAGGTCAGCTGCTGCCTTCCATTACCACTCCAGGTGTGCGGTGTCTGTCCTTAGGCCGTTCCACTCTCCCTGGCGTCTGACCCTGGTGACCTCCTCCGCGAAGCCATCTTCTCCCTCACGTCGTGCCCAAGCCCTCCAACCCCTGCCGTTCGCTCTTTCCAGTGCCCTTCACTTCACGGGGTTCTCTTCTCCCTTTTACTTCTTATAAATACACACTAAGACTTCTTCCTTGGAAACAATTCCCTCAGTCTTCTCTGCGCTCCCTCAGTGACTCCATCCATTTTCACACCTCCAGCCATTTTTCATTCAGGAGACACTCTGGTTGCTGGCTGTGAGCGCTCTCTTAAGTTTCAGACCTACTCTGATGACAACACATTAGACCTTTCAACCTGAATGCTTTGTGGGAAGCTCAGTCCTAATGTCTGCCAAACAGAGGTGAATATTCCCACATAACTGCTCTCCTTGCTAATTCTCTGCCTGGGTTCTAAAGGCAAGATTTTCCCGCAACTCTACACTCCCTTATATTCTTCTTAATTAACCTGTTATCCGTGTTTTTTGCCTCTGTTTCCATAAAATGCTCCCTGTCCATGTCACTCTTCTGTTCCCACCAGTCTCTGTTCTTCCCTCTGGGTAAGCAAGCTTCACCTCCTTCTCAGACTTCTGGTCTTACCTCACTTATGCAGATTAACATGGTTCGAAGGTCTGCTCTGAGCCAGGTATTGAGAAAGGTAATGAGTCAGGGATTCTCAACTCTTCTTTAAAAACAAAACTAAACGAATACCTGGACACGTGCTTCAAAGATGTCAGTTGAATTGGTCTAGGGTGGGGCTTGGACATTAGTATTTTTCGAACTCCCCAAATGAATTTGACATTTAGCCAGAGTTGAGAACTACAAGCTTAAGTATACAAATGCCAAGAAAATGGATGTTGTTCTTTATGGAGCTTAACTTCTAATAGGTGGGGAGACAGACATTCAAGAACAAATAGTCATATATGTGTAAAATTAAAAGTGATAAGTACCATGAAGAAAATGAACAGGGAACTTTGAGAGCAAGGATATAGTAGGACATGTGTGTGAAAGCACAAGTCTTTCCAAAGGAGTAATATTTAATGTGAATTTTTAAGGATGAGTATAGTTTGGCCAGGCAAGTAAGCAGATAAGAAGAAAAACATTTTTGATGAATTTGAGTCATGGAAGAGCCTGGCATGCTTTGAGGAAATAAAAGCAAGCCAGTGTGGATGGCATGTAGTGAGGGATGGGAAGAGTGGCTGAAATGAGGTTGGAACCGAAAAAAGGACTTTGTTAAGAATTTGTTAGGTTTTCTTAGGTGCATTGAAAAGCCATATATAGCATTTTAGAGACAAAAACAATTTCTAAATTTGTAATTTTACTCTGGTTTCCTTGTAGAGGGTAAGAGACTAAATATAAGTTTGAAGTTAGATAAGGTAGTGGCCATGGATATTAATAGAAATTTACAGATTGGATATATATTTTGAAAGAAGAATTAATAGAATTTGTTGGTGGAGTGGCTATAAGCAATGAGGGAAGATCACTCATCATCAAGGATGATTCTCAGGTTTTTGGCTTAAGATATTGAGAGCTGATGATGCCATTTACCTTTTTTTTCCTAATAGGCTTTGTTTTAGGGCAGTTTTAGGTTTGCAGCAAAATCAAGCAAAAGGATTTTCATGTTCCTCATGGCTCTACACATTTCTTTACCTACTTTTGCCTTTTCTGGGTGTTTTATACAAACACAATATACAATATGTGGTATTACATGAAACTTCCTTTATTTTTCATAATGTTTTTGAGATTCTTCCATGTGACAGCATATATCGGTAAAGCATTCTGTTAATTTATTAACCTATTGATAAATATTTGGATTACATCCAGTTTTTGGCATCTATGAATAATGCTACTATAAACAGTTTCATGAAAGTCTTTGTGTGGACATATATTTCCATATCCCATGTGTGGATTCCCAGGAATGGAATTGTTGTATTATATGTGAAGCATGTATTCAGCTTTTTAAAGATAGGTGTTTGTTTTTTTTTTTTTAGCAATGTTAGGTTCATAGCAAATTTGAGCCAGAATTTGCCGTATAAAATCAGTCCTCCATATCCTCAGATTCCGTATCTGTAGATTCAAACAACCATGGATTCAAGTACTCAAAATGCCTGAAAGTTCATAAAAAGCAAAACTTGAATTTTGTGCACAGGCAACTGTTTACATAGCATTTACATTGTGTTAGGCATTGTAAGTACTGTAGAGATAATTTGACATATGAGTGTTATGTGTGCAGCTTATATGCAAATACTCTACCATTTTATATAACGATCAGAGCACTCTTGCACTTTGATATCTGCAGGATTGGGGAGGCAGATCTTGGAACCAATCCTCTAAGGACACCAAGGGATGACTGTACTCTCTACCCCCTCCCACATCAGTTCAGTTCAGTCGCTCAGTCGTGTCTGACTCTTTGCGACCCCATGGACTGCAGCACTCCAGGCCTCCCTGTCCATCACCAATCCCCGGAGCCTACTCAGACTCATGTCCATCGAGTTGGTGATGCCATCCAACCATCTCATCCTCTGTCGTCCCCTTCTCCTCCAGCCTTCAATCTTTCCCAGCATCAGGGTCTTTTCCAGTGAGTCAGTTCGTCACATCAGGTGGCCAAAGTATTGGAGTTTCAGCTTCAGCATCAGTCCTTCCAATATTCAGGACTGATTTCCTTTAGGATGGATTGGTTGGATCTCCTTGCAGTTCAAGGGACTCTCAAGAGTCTTCTCCAACAACACACTTGAAAAGCATCAATTCTTCAGCACTCAGCTTTGTTTATAGTCCAGCTCTCACATCCATACATGACCACTGGAAAAACCATAGCTTTGACTAGATGGACCTTTGTTGGTAAAGTGATGTCTCTGCTTTTGAATATGCTGTCTAGGTTGATCATAGCTTTTCTTCCAAGGAGCAAGCATCTTTTAATATCATGGCTGCAGTCACCACCTGCAGTGATTTTGGAGCCCAAGAAAGTAAAGTCTCTCACTGCTTCGTTTCCCCATCTATTTCCCATGAAGTGATGGGACCGGAAGTCATGATCTTAGTTTTTTGAATGCTGAGTTTTAATCCAACTTCTTCACTCTCCTCTAGACTTTCATGAGGCTCTTTAGTTCCTCTTCACTTTCTGCCATAAGGGTGGTGTCCCATCGTTATCACCCAAACTCCATAATGAGGGTTCACTCTGTGTTGCATATTCTACTCCACTCTCATCTTGCTAAGTGTGGTTTCTGAGGGAAAATTGGGTGTAATTCTTATCTTTGCTCCTCTGTTAAGTGAGATGTTTATCTGCTCTGCCTTTTATAAGGTTTTTTATCTTTGATTTTATTGAAATGTGAATATGATACACCCACCGAGGTATAGGGTTTTGAGGGGTGTTTTGTTCATTTTGTTTGGCATTTATCCTGCTTGGTGTTCTCTGAGCTTCTTGGATATGTGATCTGGTGTCTGACATTAATATGGGGGAAATCCTCAGTCATTGTTTCTTCAAATAATTCTTCTGTTCCTTTCTTCCCTTTCTTTTTTCTTCTTTTGCTTTTTGAAGTTTCTCCCGAAATATGCTCTAGGTCAGAAATCTTTCCTCAGCCTTGCCTAGTCTGCAAATAAATCCGTCAAGGCATTCTTCATCTCTATTATAATGCTTTTGCTCACTGGCATTTCTTTTTGATTCCTACCTAGAATTTCCCTATCTCTGCCAGCATTGCCCATCTGTTCCTGCATGCTGCCTACTGTGTGTTCAATGCCTTCACTTATTAATCACAATTGTTTGAAATTCCTGGTCTGGAAATTCCAATAGCCTTGCCATGTGACAGTCTGGTTTTGATGCTTGCTCTGTCTCTTTAAATTGTGTTTTTTTGCCTCTGTTCCCACTGGGTCTGTTTCTGTAGGCTTTGTCTGCCAGTAGGTCCTGCTTCATACTTCCCCCTGAGGTTGCTTTCTAAAGGAGAATGCAAAAATCAAGAGATTCCCATTCTATGTAGAATTAAGTACAATCTTGCAGCCTTCTAGAATGTGGTTCTGATTTATCTTCATGGGCTCGTTTCTGACTATGGCTTCCTGCATAAATTGGCCAAAGTAATGTTCATTGAACATTCCCCTATGTTTTTTCCATGTCTTTATTTTTACCATTCCCTCAGCCTGGACTACTTTTTTTCCTTTTATTATTGTGAAAGTTCTACTCATCTTTAGAGCAAATTCAGATCCTCTTTCCACAGGGTTTTCTAAATGATACATACCTTTATCATAACCTTTGGTGTATACTTCTTATACAAGTTATTAGAGGATACACAGGCTGGTTGTGTTGTTATCAGTAACAAAATTCTTTTCCTAATCCTTCCTACCTCCTCCACCCAAGAACAGCTTGATGGGAGTGATCACTTTTTATTCATCTCTGTACCGCCCTGAGATCCAGCAAAGTGTTTCTAAAGTTAGTAGATGCTCAATATTGATTGAACTGAATTAATATAGAGAGAATGTTTTCTTATTAAAATTTCTTCATTTAAATCAACATTTCATGAGAATATTTTAACATATGATAATAATGACTAGGATATCCTAATGATTCATAAAAACCATGTGTTAACTAATAAAGCCAGCTATACCTGGAATTTGCATCTAACATGGCATGACCCCTCTTTCTTTTGACTGAAGACATTTAAACATTTTATTTCTTCATAGAGTGAAAGATGAGAAAAAGCATTTGTAGTCAGTAATAATTTTTTTAAAAAAATATTGCCTTGGATAGGTAAGAACTATTCCAAATATATTCTCTGTGAATCCCTAATGTTTCCTTGAAATCGTTATTCCTTCTGCAGTGCTGTATTGAGGGTTAACATGACTCTTGTCTGTATCTGAGAAATGACCATGTTTCCTTTTCGTTCTCAGCAAGAGTAACTGAATGTAGAATATCTTACTAAATGCTGGCCTGTGACAGTGTTAACACTCTTGACTATCTCTTAATGGCAGAGCAATTGTTTGCTGAGTGGGAGTTTTATAAATCCCCTGGCACTAGTATGTCCCGATAATTATGATGAAGTGCATTGGTCAGTGTTGATTCAGTAGTCCCTACCCCGGCAGATATTTCATTCACAGTTCCCTGGCCCACTTCCACTCTTCCAGTTATTAGAGACCTTTACTACTCTTCTGTGTGCTTGCCTAGCGTTATTTTTTAAAATCATATTTTATAGAAACTTAGAACCCACACAAATTTTAGATAGTCCTCCATTTATAACAGGTCATCTCTCATGGTATTCACAGAATCTAACTAACGGGGCAAGAAAATACTCTTTTAAGATCTTTTTTTAAATTGAAATATAATAAAATTTACAATGTTTTGTTAGTATCAAGTGTACAGCAAAGTGATTCAGTTATACATACATACATACATATATATATATATTCTTTTTCAGATACTTCTCCATTATAGGTTATTACAAGATATTGAGGAGAACTGCATCCAGTATTTTACAATAACCAATAAGGGAAAAGAATCCAAAAGAGAATATACATACGTATGAATGTACATATGTATGTATAACTGAACCATTTTACTGTATATTTGAAACTGACACAGCATTGTATATCAACTATACTTCAATAAAAATTTTTTTTTAAAAAAAGAAATTGAGTATACTGTGCTATAAGGTAGCTCCTATTATTTGCCTATTTTATATATATAGTATTGCATATATGAAAAAATACTTTTAAATTTTGTTTCTTTTTATGGCAATTAGTGGCTCCTATTTGCTATGTAACTGTCATTTGCAGACGTAAAAGTTAAATACTCCCACCTACCCTGTAAGTACTTCATTCCTGGAATAAGCAGTTACTTTGAAGGAAATGGCAACCCACTCCAGTATTCTTGCCTGGAAAATTCCATGGATGGAGGAGGCTGGCAGGGGTTGCAAAGAGTCAGCCACGACTGAGCGATTTCAGTGACTTCTGAAATCATGAGAAGTCAGTGTTTCTCATCTGATAAAATCTGCAACTGAAGCACTGGTACCTGTGCTATGGGAAGTATAGGGGTATGTGGTCCGGTTTAAAATTCTTTTTATTTTTCAGAAACTTGTTTTAAAAGTAAACCTCAATAACAAGGAGAAGAGAAAAAAATTAGACTATGGCTTCCTCCAGGCAATTACAAAATAAAGGTCAGCGTATGTGTGGAAAATGACCATAAAAACATTCTTCATGAAATACAGCAGTAGATGTGCCAAATATAACAACTATATCCATTTGCTTTCAAATCAATTGCATTTTTAAAGTACTTTCCCTTAGAATACTTTGGTGTGAGGATAGAAACTGAGGAGAGCCAACTGATAGATTGTTAAAAATATGGACTGGTTCAAAATATTAATGTAATGCTAAGGGTGACTGGGTAACAAATGGTACATTTGCTCGTTGTTCAACCTGACATAATTAATATTCCAGGTCATGCTTAAGTTCCCATGATGGAGGGTCTGAAGGGGGAAATTCAAGAAAAATATATATCTATTATATAACTCATTGCCTTCTTTTCCTTTCCTTTTGACGAGTCAGAATCATAGCCTTAAAAAAAAAAATCTGCTTTCACACCTCATTTGCCGTATTCACCACTGGGCCACCAGTCAGCAGCCAGGCCTGATCCAGGGAGGTCAGTAAGAAGCTATTAGCAGCGTCCTCTCCTGAGATTTCTTGGGTCTTATTGAGTTGAATGTTAGCATGACAGTACTGCAAATAACTCAGTTGTAGGCTTCTTTTTTTTTTAAACAGTTAGCACAGATTTCCCCATAGTGTTGGTCACTCTAGAAAATTATTGCTGAAAATGAAGTCCCCAAAGCAAGCTTGACAGTAGCCCTTCTAAGTTGTGAAAAATGTGAAAACGGAAAAATATGTCATAGTCCCTGAAGATTAACTTTTTACTTATTACTGTGACTTATAGTAATAATTTTTTAAAAAATCCACAACAAACCCTTAGTCACAAAGTGGCTTGCAAATTAATGAAATATAGCCATCGAGACAGTAGTTAAGGCTGTTTTATTTACTTAAAGAAAATAACAATTAAATGAATAACTGTATTAATATAAATAGGATATCTGCTTGCTATAGGATTGGGGGGGTGGGCCATTTTCATTGACAAAAGTTAGGCAAATGTATTAAATTAATTTCTAAAATACTGACACCTTGAAGATTTTAAATGATACATTTTCCATTCAATTAAAATATATTTTTCATCTATATATGATTGAAATTGCAAAGAGAATACACATGAGGAGGTCTCCATATAGGTTGCAAAATATAATTTAAGAAAGCTATCATGTCTACTGATCTATTTGCATTTCCCATCTAGCCTATGTATACATGTGCATGCAAATGTGAAGGAGATCAAAGATTTCTAATGGGGTAAACTTAACAGTGGGTTGCTGTTATTCAGGGAGATAGATTTTTTTAATGATAAATTATAATCTAGTTACATTCTATGCATTTTTCCATTTTAATCTGTAAGATTATGGAAATGATAAGCTAACAGACTTCAGTTAACTAGATCATCACAAAACAGAAATCTATTCTCTCGTATGTCTTTCATAAATTATGAAGATTTAATTCTGCTTTATGTCAGACTAGTCTTTTTAGTCTATTTAGTCTTTATAATATTTATTGTTATTTCTCATTACAATTGATATATAGTCTCATCTTAGAAAATCACCCAAAAAATCATATTAAAATTACCATCCACTTAAAAGTTACTATCCACGGAAAGCTACTTTGAATATGCATGTGTATAGATGTTCTTATATTAGCATCATTAAAAATATCTGCTTATGTGTCCACCTTGTTCTGTATTTAGTACTATAGTAAGAATATGTTAACATGGCATTAAAAATGGCTTATACAGTGCCTATAATGTTTTCAATACTTTCTTGTATGAATTATATAGGGACAAATTCTCAAAGAAGAGTCAATTCAAAACATTTTTAAAATAGGTAAATATAGTTTACATTAACTTTTTCCTTAGCATAGGAAAAATTGAGTTGGAGGTGACTCAATAGGTCCAGAATAATTTGGTTCTAGATCACAGTGTATTCAAAAGCAAATTGAAACCGAAGTGTTAAGAAAAGTGAAAGGATATAATCTAAAACTTTAAAAGAGGTCAGTAAGATTTTGAAATAAAGTCAAATTTTACTAAGATATTTATGTGGCTTGGGAAAGTAAAAGTAAAATAGACTTCATGGGCCTTCTGAACAGTGCATTGTTTTTCTCTATAAGCATTTAGCATTCATTTTTTGAGTGTCAAGACTTTGGTAGGCCCTTAGTTCAGTTCAGTTCAGTCGCTCAGTTCAGTTCAGTTCAGTTCAGTCATTCAGTCGTGTCTGACCCTTTGCGACCCCATGAATCACAGCACGCCAGGCCTCCCTGTCCATCACCATCTCCCAGAGTTCACTCAAACTAATGTCCATCGAGTCAGTGATGCCATCCAGCCATCTCATCCTCTGTCGTCCCCTTCTCCTCCTGCCCCCAATCCCTCCCAGCATCAGAGTCTTTTTCCAATGAGTCAACTCTTCGCATGAGGTGACCAAAGTACTGGAGTTTCAGCTTTAGCATCATTCCTTCCAAAGAAATCCCAGGGTTGATCTCCTTCAGAATGGACTGGTTGGATCTCCTTGCAGTCCAAGGGACTCTCAAGAGTCTTCTCCAACACCACAGTTGAAAAGCATCAATTCTTCGGCGCACAGCTTTCTTCACAGTCCAACTCTCACATCCATACATGACCACTGGAAAAACCATAGCCTTCACTAGGCGGACCTTAGTCGGCAAAGTAATGTCTCTGCTTTGNCTTCCAAAGAAATCCCAGGGCTAATCTCCTTCAGAATGGACTGGTTGGATCTCCTTGCAGTCCAAGGGACTCTCAAGAGTCTTCTCCAACACCACAGTTCAAAAGCATCAATTCTTTGGTGCTCAGCTTTCTTCACAGTCCAACTCTCACATCCATACATGACCACTGGAATTTAGAACCATAAAAATATAAAGAACTATAGAAAAAAATTGAAAATTACCAAGGCCCAAATAAACCAGAGATAACCACTACTAAAATTATAGAATATTTTCTTAATCACATGTACACACCAAATTTCAGCTATATTTATTGTTTGCAAGAAAGAATGAACATTTTTTATAAAGCCACCATAAACATGAAAACTTTAACAATAACAACTCACCCAGTGGATTTTCTCTTTACAAAAACATGTTAGTAAGTGCTTTATGGGCAGTATTTTATTTGCTTCTTTTTAAAAAATGAAGTATAATTGATATTTGATATATAACATTATGCAAGTTTAAGGTGTACAATACGTTGATTTGATATATTTATGTATTGCAATGTGATTTAACATTAGCTGGGGCAAGATGAGAAGGGGACGACAGAGGATAAGATGGCTGGATGGCATCAACAACTCAATGGACATGAGTTTGAGTGAACTCTGGGAGTTGGTGATGGACAGGGAAGCCTGGAGTGCTGCAGTTCATGGGGTTACAAAGAGTCAGACATGACTGAGTGACTAAACTGAAATGAACTGAATTGTACACCTCTATCAAGTCATCTAGTTATAATTTAATTCTTTTAAATGACTCAGTGTCCTTTTCCCTACATTTTTTTTTAATTTTTCTTTTTACTTTATTTTAATTTACAATACTGTATTGGTTTTGCCATACACTGGCATGAATCTGCCACGGGTGTACATGAGTTCCCAATCCTGAACCCTCCTCCCACCTCCCACCCCATATTATCTCTCTGGATCATCCCCATGTACCAGCCCCACGCATCCTGTATCCTGTATCGAACATAGACTGGTGATTCGTTTCTTACATGATAGTATACATGTTTCAGTGCCATTCTCCCACATCATCCCACCCTCTCCCTCTCCCTCAGAGTCCAAAAGTCCGTTCTATACATCTGTGTCTCTTTTGCTGTCTCACATACAGGGTCATCATTACCATCTTTCTAAATTCCATATATATGTGTTAATATATTGTACTGGTGTTTTTCTTTCTGGCTTGCTTCACTCTGTATAATAGGCTCCAGTTTCATCCATCTCATTAGAACTGATTCAAATGTATTCTTTTAAATGGCTGAGTAATACTCCATTATGTATATGTACCACAGCTTTCTTATCCATTCATCTGCTAATGGACATCTAGGCTGTTTCCATGCCCTGGTTATTATAAACAGTGCTGCGATGAACATTGGGGTACATGTGTCTCTTTCAATTCTGGTTTCCTTGGTGTGTATGCCCAGCAGTGGGATTGCTGGGTCATAAGGCAGTTCTATTTGCAATTTTTTAAGGAATCTCCACACTGTTCTCCATAGTGGGTGTACTAGTTTGCATTCCCACCAACAGTGTAAGAGGGTTCCCTTTTCTCCACACCCTCTCCAGCATTTATTGCTTGTAGACTTTTGGATCGCAGCCATTCTGACTAGCGTGAAATGGTATCTCATTGTGGTCTTGATTTGCATTTCTCTGATAATGAGTGATGTTGAGCATCTTTTCATGTGTTTGTTAGCCATCCGTATGTCTTCTTTGGAGAAATGTCTGTTTAGTTCTTTGGCCCATTTTTTGATTGGGTCATTTATTTTTCTGGAGTTGAGCTGCATGAGTTGCTTGTATATTTTTGAGATTAGTTGTTTGTCAGTTGCTTCATTTGCTATTATTTTCTCCCATTCAGAAGGCTGTCTTTTCACCTTGCTTATAGTTTCCTTTGTTGTGCAGAAGCTTTTAATTTTAATTAGGTCCCATTTGTTTATTTTTGCTTTTATTTCCAGTATTCTGGGAAGTGGGTCATAGAGGATACTGCTCTGGTTTATGCTGGAGAGTGTTTTGCCTATGTTCTCCTCTAGGAGTTTTATAGTTTCTGGTCTTACATTTAGATCTTTAATCCATTTTGAGTTTATTTTTGTGTGTGGTGTTAGAAAGTGATCTAGTTTCATTCTTCTACAAGTGGTTGACCAGTTTTCCCAGCACCACTTGTTAGAGAGATTGTCTTTCCTCCATTGTATATTCTTGCCTCCTTTGTCGAAGATAAGATGTCCATGCTGCTGCTGCTGCTAAGTCGCTTCAGTCGTGTCCGACTCTGTGCGACCCCATAGACAGGAGCCCAACAGGCTCCCCTGTCCCTGGGATTCTCCAGGCAAGAACACTGGAGTGGGTAGCCATTCCCTTCTCCAAGGGATCTTCCCAACCCAGGAATTGAACCTGGGTCTCCTGCATTGCAGGAAGATTCTTTACTGTCTGAGCCACCAGGGAAGCCCCTTATCACATGATGTACTATGCTTAGTCGCTCAGTTGTGTCCAACTCTTTGTGACTGCATGGACTATAGCCTGCCAGTCTCCTCCTTTCATGATGATTCTCCAGTGGGTTGCTATGCCATTTATTTGTGGGACTTATTTATAAAACAAAGTTACTCTTATACAGGACAGAGACAATTACCAGTAGCTTGCTTCAGAAATCAAAGTTGTTGATGATGGGAGAAACTGTGAAATGAGTTTCACTGGAAAGCATTGTAAGGGTTCTGTTTAATTTCTGAGCTCACATTTGGGCTATGGAAAGGAATTCAAAAAGAAAATGCAGACAATAGGAAAGCTGCTTCACTTGCATCGCTTTCAGCTGGAAACAGGTTAGTGCTCACCCACATCACGGCTGTGCTTGCACTGGCTGTCTGAAGTACAGTTATAGCCTACAAAGTGGTCTTGCAGGTTTGCGTTCTCCTCCTTCAATGGCTTTCATATCAAAGCAGCTTTGTTTCCAAGTTACCATAATGGGACTCAACCTAATAGTTTTCCAAGCTCTCGTTGATCCTTGGTGTGGAATAAATGTGCACACTGCCTCATTAATCCTCTCCACAGTCCTTGGAGAGAAGTGGAAAGCAATATCCCATCCATTTTGCAGTGGAGGAAAGAAAGGCAAAGTAAATTGCTTACGGTGCATCTGTGCCCAGCCTTCTGGACATTTCCATCTGGCTATCCTGCTGGCTTGTCAAACTCAACTCACCCCAAATTGAACTCATTCTCTTCCACTTTCCAAAATACATCTCTCTTTCTGGGCATTGTGTCTTGGTTAATGGCACTGCTATCCACACAGTTCCCCTGGTGGAAGCCTCTGAGTCATCTTTGATTTCTCTCACTTTCTATATTCAATCAGTTATGAAGTTTCTTTCTTTTTCCTCTGAAATAGCTCTCCAATTCAACCAGTCTCTTCAAACAACCCTGACCCAATCTCTCACTCTATCTAGTGTCATATCATTCCTTATCCAGATGCCTAAAAATAATCCTTACTAATATACCCAGTTTAAGTTATTCAATTTGTTATTTATGCTGTCTTCAACCCAGAGGGATGGTACGGGGAGAGAGGAGGGAGGGGGTTTCAGGATGGGGAATACGTGTATACCTGTGGTGGATTCATGATGATGTATGGCAAAGTCAATACAATATTGTAAAGTAATTAGCCTCCAATTAAAATAAATAAATTTATATTAAAAAAATAAAAAATTAATCTTTGTGAAACCAAGGTATTATTTTCTCTCTTGCTCTAGAAGCTGTGATGGTTCCACATGGCCAATAAACCCTGACTCTTTTCCTCATCATTATCTTATAAAATTGGGCACAACCTCACTCTGAGAATTTGTCTCCCACTTTTTGTTACCTGTTGTTGTTTATCTATTTTATATATAATAGTATGTGTCTGTTAATCCCAAATTCTGTTACCTTATGTCCCCTACTTTAGACACAAGGCCATATCACTATTCCCTAAGTGCTTTTGCTCATCTTCTAACTTTAGCTCATCATGAGCTTGCCTTAATTTCACCCGATTCAACAAATTTCTAATTAATCTCTAATTAATCTCTCCCTCTTTTGAGTCTTTGTAACAGTTTGTTGCCATTTGCTATATCTTGTTTTGCAGTTAATTACCAGTATTTCTCTCAAAACAGCCTGCAAGTTCCTTGAGGATAAAGTCCATATTTATGTATTTCTGAAATATTAGTACTTTGCATAGTGCTGGGTACTTACTTGGTGCTAAAATCTTTTTGTATACCAATTTAAAAACAATAAAGAACTTATTTTAGAAAAAAACTTAATATATTTAATAACCACATTAACTGTAATATAGGCATTACTGCTGATCCCTAACTTACAGATGAACAGACTGAGACCTAGAGAAGTAAAAAGACTTTTCTGTGTCCTGTCTAGCATGAGAGACAAGACCCAGGATAATCATCTGGAAGCCCTAATTTTATTTAACTGTACTAGACTACACATAAGCAGAAGTATAGTTGGAAATGTGGGCTGAATGCCCAATTTTGATAAAACAAGCATTTCTGGTTACTACAACATGCTAGCTGTTGTTCATCTTGAGGGTTCATCAACATCCAAGGGATGGTCCTGCACTCCTGGTTGTTTTCTTTGTCTGAGAGTAAGAACATGAGCATCTTAGGGACAAGGACTCTGTCATGTTTGTATCTGGAGCAACCATAGCACCAGTGTGGACTTGAATATAAATGATGTTTAAAAATCATTGATCATATAATGGAATCTAGCTGAGGAACTTTGTTATCCTTGGCCATTTTCTCTTGTAATCCCCAGCTGGCACAATATGTTGCCAAATATTTATGAAAAAAGTGTATACACCTTGGTTGGTTTTTTAAATGTTACGATACACAGTTCCACTTCATTCTTTCCCAGAGAAAAATCGCTATTGTTATGTGGGAAGAGTACTTTTCCCATATGCATCTATATGTTATATATTTCTCACCATGTATATCTGACCATAGAGCAGTTTCCTGTTTGTTCCAAAGTTAATATCATGATACATGTGTCCTTTTACAACATCTTTATAATCATAAAATAATATATCATTTAAGTTCTTTTCTATTGTGTTATAACTTTTTACCTCTCAATATACTCCTTGGAAATACAATGCTTTATTGATAATAATTGCTACAATATATTTAGGGTGTATTAAGTGTCCTAGTACAGTTCAAAATGCTATGGAACCTTCAATAGTCTAATAAAAATGAGAAAATCTGGTCAGAATTTTTCCTGATACCAAGTTTTGAAGAGAATGAGATCCAGCAAGAATCTTGGACTGAAAGGCTGAAAAATAGAAAGTTGGTCCTCTGATTACAAATGCCATCTAGTTTTCTCTTTGGCCCAGCCCATAGCAAGACTCTAGACTCCTCTATCTGAGTGCCTTACTTTTATTTATTAATTTATTTTTGTTTTTTTAGTTTATTTATTTTTTAATTTTATTTTTACTTTATTTTACTTTACAATACCGTATTGGTTTTGCCATACACTGATATGAATCCGCCACAGGTGTATACGAGCTCCCAGACCTGAATCCCCCTCCCACCTCCCACCCAATATCATCTCTCTGGATCATCCCCATACACCAGCCCCAAGCATCCTGTATCCTGTATCGAACATAGGCTGATGCTTCATTTCTTACATGGTAGTATACATGTTTCGATGCCATTCTCCCAAATCATCCCACCCTCTCCCTCTCCCTCAGAGTCCAAAAGTCCGTTCTATACTCTGCTTTGAAAATGCTATCTAGGTTGGTCATAACTTTCCTTCCAAGGAGTAAGCGTCTTTTAATTTCATGGCTGCAGTCACCATCTGCAGTGATTTTGGAGCCCCAAAAAATAAAGTCTGGCACTGTTTCCCCATCTATTTCCCATGAAGTGATGGGACCAGATGCCATGATCTTCGTTTTCTGAATGTTGATTTTTAAGCCAACTTTTTCAGGTTGCTCAGTCTTGTCCAACTCTTTGCGACCCCATGACTCGCAGCATGCCAGGCCTCCCTGTCCATCACTGCCTCCCGGAGTTCACGCAAACTCATGTGCATCAAGTCGGTGATGCCATCCAGCCATCTCATCCTCTGTTGTCTCCTTCTCCTCCTGCCCCCAATCCCTCCCAGCATCTGGAGAAGCAAAAATACCTAAAACATAGTCCCTGTGCTCCAGCTGCTTGCTTAGAGAAGACCAACACACACAAAGATAATTATGAAACAATGTGATAGGCACTATGATAGACTTATCCCCAAGCAATTAAGGAAGCATGGGGGATAGGACTTGAAATCTAGTCTGAGTTGATACTCATGTTGTTGTTTGTCACCAAGTCATGTCCGGCTCTTTGCAACTCAATGGACTGCAGTATGCCAGGCTTCCCTGTCCTTCACCATCTCACAGAGTTTGCCCAAGTTCATGTACCACTCCTTGGCTCTCTCTCTGTCCTTTTCTGAATACACTGGCTGATACCTTGACAAATCAATCTGTGGGAAATTACCATGGCTTGATAATTCCCTTCCCTTCCTGTGGGAAATTATCATGGCTTGATAATTCCCTTCCTGTGGTATTAGTCAGCTCAGTCATATCCGACTCTTTGCGACCCCACGGACTGCAACACGCCAGGGTTTTCTGTCCATCACCAACTCCCGGAGCTTGCTCAAACTCATGTCCACCAAGTCAGTGATGCCATATAACCATCTCATCCTCTGTCGTCCCCTTCTCCTCATGCCTTCAATCTTTCCCAGGATCATAGTCTTTTCCAATGAGTCAGTTCTTCGTATCAGGTGGCGAAAGTATTGGAGTTTCAGCTTTAGCATCATTCCTTCCAAAGAACACCCAGGGCTGATCTCCTTTAGAATGGACTGGTTGGATCTCCTTGCAGTCCAAGGGACCCTCAACAGTCTTCTCCAACACTACAGTTCAAAATTAGATAAAGGATAATATGGGCTTCAGCTTCCCTGGTGGCTTAGACGGTAAAGCCTCTGCCTGCAATGCGGGAGACCTGGGTTCTATTCTTGGGTGGGGAAGATTCCCTGGGGAAGGAAATGGCAATCCACTCCAGCACTCTTGCCTGGAAAATCCCATGGACGGAGGAGCCTGATAGGCTACAGTCCATGGGGTCGCAAAGAGTCGGACACGACTGAGTGACTTCACTTTAATATGGGCTTCAGACTTTATTTTGGGGGGCTCCAAAATCACTGCAGATGGTGACTGCAGCCATGAAATTAAAAGACGCTTACTCCTTGGAAGGAAAGTTATGACCAACCTAGATAGCATGTTCAAAAGCAGAGACATTACTTTGCCAACAAAGGTCCGTCTAGTGAAGGCTATGGTTTTTCCAGTGGTCATGTATGGATGTGAGAGTTGGACTGTGAAGAAAGCTGTGCGCCAAATAATTGATGCTTTTGAACTGTGGTGTTGGAGAAGACTCTTGAGAGTCCCTTGGACTGCAAGGAGATCCAACCAGTCCCTTCTAAAGGAGATCAGTTCTGGGTGTTCTTTGCAAGGAATGATGCTAAAGCTGAAACTCCAATACTTTGGCCACCTCATGTGAAGAGTTGACTCACTGGAAAAGACTCTGATGCTGGGAGGGATTGGGGGCAGGAGGAGAAGGGGATGACAGAGGATGAGATGGCTGGATGGCATCACTGACTTGATAGACGTGAGTCTGAGTGAACTCTGGGAGTTGGTGATGGACAGGGAGGCCTGGTGTGCTACAATTCATGGAGTCCCAAAGAGTCAGACATGACTGAGTGACTAAACTTGAACTTCAATGTGGGCTTTCCAGGTGGCACTAGTGGTAATGCATCCTCATGTTTATTCAGGAGATTCAGGTTTGATCCTTGGGTCAGGAAGATCCCCTGGAGTCAAAAATGGCAACCCACTCCAGTATTCTTGCCTGGGAAACTCCATGGACAGAGGATCCTGGTGGGCTATAGTCCATGGGTTCGCCTGGCATGGCCATAGTCCATGTGGACACAACTGAACACACACACGGAGAGGTTAATACTTACTGAAGAGTTAGCCTGGAAATACAAAATATAAAATAAAATATATTTTATCTCATGAAAGAGATCTTCCCTGATAGCTCAGTTAGTATATTTTATCTTATGAATAGGTCTTCCCTGATAGCTCAGCTGGTAAAGAATCCGCCTGCAAAGCAGGAGACCCCAGTTCAGTTCCTGGGTTGGGAAGATCCCCTGGAAAAGGGATAGGCTACCCACTACAGTATTCTTAGGCTTCCCTTGTGGCTCAGCTGGTAAAGAATCTGCCTGCAATGTGGGAGACCTGGGTTCAATCCCTGGTTTGGGAAGATCCCCTGGAGAAGGGACAGGCTACCCACTCCATAGTCCGTGGGTTCACCTAGCATGGCTACAGTCCATGTGGACACAGCTGAACACACACATATACACACAGAGGTTAATACTTATTGAGGAGTTGGACTGGAAATATAAAGTAAAATATATTTTGTCTTATGAAATATAAAAATATCCTATTCCCCAGGATAGTTCTTCAAAGGAAACTACTGTAGTTAATCATAATACTTTAGACTTGCTTATTCTAAAGAGGTAAATATAACAACTAGAAATATTTATGAATCTGATAGTGGCATAAGAAAAAAGCACATTTTTAAGAAAAACAGGCTAAAGGGATACATTCTTTATATTGAATGTCTACAGAACAACCAAACAAGTCATTCTGTTCTTCTTCATGAATATGCATTTGTACGTATGAAAGGAGCAAAAACTGTAGTTCTACATGGTTTGTGTATTCCAACATCATTGAATTTTCAGAAAATGAACTATAAACTTGAATTTAACCTTTATTCCATGTACATCTATGGAACCACTATTGTATAACAGGAACTGTATTAAATAAGTCTTGACTATTTTAATGCAGAGTGTGACAAGGCCAGTCATAAAACAACAAGGCTAATGTTATATTATAGAACCACGTGGATACAACTCATTAAATAAAGGATGCATACATACAGTTGATCCACTTTGTGTACAGCAGAAACTAACACAATATTGTAAAGCAATTATATTCCAATAATGAAAAAATATAGGACGTTATTTTGAATGATTATATACATAAACACACACACATATATATATATCCACACATATGTACATGCACATGTATTTTTATATATATACCATTTAGATTATTATTTTAAAGAACTTAAAATGACTACCATTAGTTAGATTGTATAATGAATAATCATTCAAATAATCAAATATTTATTAAGTTCATACTTTGTACCTGAAACTGGTTCAAACATTATATATTTGTGTGTGAATCTATGACTTCTAGAGATGGTTAAATATACATATACATAGTTAATGGTTAGAAAACAACATGAATGCCTTAAGGTCCTTCTGTTATTTTTTTCTCAGGTACAATTATGTAAAATATGTCTTGTGTGGCAGAAACTATAGCTCAGTTGTTCTTAGTGTATTTAGTTTTCAACCATGAATGGTTCCCAAATTGTTGGCCTGGAGACAAAGGGTCTTTTGTAATCTCCTTAGACAAATTGGACTTCCAATCTGCCTGCAATGCAAGAGACCTGGGTTTGATCCCTAGGTCAGGAAGATCCCCTGGAAATGGACTGGCAATCCATTCCAGTATTCTTGCCTGGAGAATCCCATGGACAGAGAAGCATGGCGGGGTCACAATGAGTCCCACACTGAGCAACTGAGCTACTGAGCCACTAACACTTCTTTCTTTCACTTAGATGAATCTGAAGTCCACCTCTTATATAGTTTAAAATAGTCAAATTTTTCTGGGACAACTTTATCTTCCCTTTATTTAATGTGAAAATGAAAGATAAAACCAAAATAATGTGGTTCTGCTTTAGATTCCAGGAATATATAATTCACCGTTCAGAAAAGATCCTGACCCATGGGAGCTGAGGCTGCAGAAGGCGAAGCCTCTAACACACCGACGCCCTGAAGTGAAGCGGGAGCACTCCGTCTGCCTTAGCGACTGGCTCGCTTGCACCAGCGCGCGGTCCTTTCCTCGGTCCGGAATTCTGCCCCCTATTGACAGAAAACGCTGTCAGGTACGCATTAATCTTACATCAGAATTGTTCCAGTGATTGTATTCTTGTTTTTTTTTTTTTTTTTTTTTAAGTTATTGTGTTTTGTTTTGTCTTTGTAAATAGAAACAGAAATTATTCTTTACTGAATCTATTTTTTTTTTTTTTTGGCCATGACGTGCAGCTTGTGGGATCTTATTCCCTGATCAGGGATTGAACCTGGGTCCTTTGCAGTGATAGCACTGAGTCTTAGCCACCGGACTGCCAGATAATCCCCCCAAATCTAATTTTCAATAATAAAAATGAAGTGCATCTTAAATATATATGAAACAAATATTCAAATTTTCCTTGGTACTGAATTTTATTGTTCTGACTATGAAAATAACACAGAATTTGGGGCTAGGATGTATCTTTTTTATGTAACAATATTGTGGTAATGGCATTTGTTATAACCTGTCATTGCTAGAAAAATCTTATATATTATCAGCCTCTCATCTGGTGGTTCTTGTACATGTGTGTACCAAGTTGCTTCAGTCGTGGCTGGCTCTATGCAACCCTATGGACTGGAACCCGCCAGACTCCTCTGTCCATGGGTTTCTCCAGGCAAGAACACTGGAGTGGGTTGCCATGCTCTCCTCCAGGGGATGTTCCTGACCCAGGAATCAAATCCATGTCTCCCACCTCTTCTACATTCCAGGTGGATTATTTACTGCTGAGCCACCAGGGAAGCCTGATGGTTTGTGTAATCATATACAATTATCAACCTAATTTGGATGGGAGTCACTAAAAAAGTATAACTTGGAAAATTAGTTGGGGGGGGCCAAAAAAATGCGAAATTCAAGCAAAGACAAAAAAAAAAAAATCTTCACTATGGATTAGGATATAGCAGGATCAATCCATGACTTTCTTGGGCCAAAGGGTGGAGTGGGGTGAGTTTTGATGTCCTGAAAATCCCGAAGAACACTTCTGTTGCTGTTCCCCGCCCCCACCCCTATTTAAACTGGACTAGACAACTGCCTCCAGGAAGCATCCACCCAGAATGGACTGACTTTGGTTCATGCAGCCAGGCTTCCAGAAGAACTGCTACCGACTAGCTTCGCACACAGACTTGCCCCTGTGTATCTATTGCTGTATAACAAGTTACTCCAAAGTCTGATGGCATCAACCAACATACATTTCTTGTCTCAGTTTCTGTGGGTCAGCGTTGCAGGTACAGCTTGGGTGAGTGCCTCCGGCTGAAGACCTCTCATGAAGTTGCAGTCAAGGTGTCAGCTGAGGCTGTAATTTTGTATCAGAGCTCCGCAGTGGGTGGAAGGAGAGGAGGGTGGGGAGATCGCTACCAAGGTCGCGCCCATGGTTGTTGTTTTCCTCTCTGTCTCTCCTCGTTCAGTCTCTATAGTGCTCCCTTTCCTCGAGATCACAGGTGGGGCTGGAAGTGCCCGTCTTCTGATCACTTGGTCTCTCTGGTGATCGGTCTCATCTGGAGGCGGAGAGACCTAGGGGCTCTAGCTTAAGTCATTTTATTAGCATAAATTTAGGTGTAATCTTGCCATGAGCAACAGAAGATTCTCCTGTCATTGGGAAATTGCAAAGGTTTTAGAAGCTCTATGCCAGGAACCAGGGACAAAGACCAAATATTTCTTACTGTACCACAGTGGTATATATATGAAGATATATATGTATACATTTACATAATGTAATAAAATATGTATACATTTACATAAAGATATACATTCATATATATGGAATACGCATCAGTATGGAAGATTTTATTTTATATATGTGTATGTACATACACATATACATATATAGGTGTGCACATAATCAAATGTGCACATAATCATAGAATACATTTATCTAACATACAACAAAATAATTACTCCTGCTAGTAATTTCCTTTCCCTTTCCTTCTTTCCCCATCTCCTTCCTTCTTACTCCTGATTCTCTGCCTCATCCCCATCATACATGCTTTTCCTTTTTTTCCTGCTTTCTCTTATTTTCCTTTAACTTTCTGTCTTCACTCATCTTCTCTTCCCACCTTCTCTCTTATTATCTTTAACCTCTTCTTACTCCCTTCCTTTCTTACTACCCTCCCTTATTTCCTGTCCTGTTTTCACAGGATGGGAAACCAAAATCCTGTACTTACCTATAATAAAAATGTATATACGTGACTGGGGACATATGAGATTATATATGCTACAGTCCAAATAATAATATTTACACTCTGACAGTCTGTCTGTACTTGTGAGGTGTATTTCTTAGATGTGTGAGACAATAATAAGTTAAAATTTTTCCCTATTATTTAAGCTTTGAGAAAAGTTTATACATATAAGATGACTATAAGTAATGTGAGTTATTAAAAAATACAGAAGACTTTGTTTGACTTATAATTGGACTCACATCCTCAAATATTGGAGAGTTATAGCTAAGAGTCCAAGAAGACTTGCAGGTTCAGGTTGAATCCTGAATGGTCTACACATTCTAGGAATCAGTATTTGAAAACAAGTATAATGAGAGGCGCTGACGTTTGAAGTTTTGTCTGAAATTTGGGATGCCATCTCACTCCAGGTATGATTCGTACAAGTGATCCCTTGAGGATCACTTGAGGTCTAAAAGAGCCTGTCAGCAAAAAAAAAACAAGTCATTGGAAGCCTTGGCACAAGAGAACCTTGACAGTAGCTGTCAAGTTTGCTAAACAGGAAGGTATTCTATTAAGCTCAAAGGCAAGGTATTAATTGTCTAAGATATAAATGTATGGACCAGGCACCAAAACACATAGAAAGATGGACATTATTAAGGACTGTGGTCCTGAAGATTCTAGTGAATGAGAAAAGAAGAATGGATCTATTTTTATTCTAAATTTTGCTGCCTAAGTAAAATTTCTCCTCTTTCAGTTCCTAATCTTGTCGGGAAGAGCAAGTTCCAGAACAAGTAGTGGAATAGGCCTACAAATGGGTATACATTGTATTGATACATCAACAAAGGTCAGAAGGCAGGATTTGACCATCAAGAAGACTTTACCCCTTGTGAACACCAGTTCCTTCAAAGTCATAGCCTTGGCTTTTTGCTTATATATTAGATGCTACCATTGTTCAAAATCTTTTTCAAACTTCTCTCCAAACTAGGAGTAGTAAAATAATAACAATTAAGCTAGGATTACAATTTTAGTGTATTTATTATTAATATGTTCTAAGTACAATGCACCCCACTCCGGTACTCTTGCCTGGAAAATCCCATGGACGAAGGAGCCTGGTAGGCTGCAGTCCATGGGGTCGCCAAGAGTCGGACACGACCGAGTGACTTCACTTTCACTTTTCACTTTCATGCATTGGAGAAGAAAATGGCAACCCACTCCGGTGTTCTTGCCTAGAGAATCCCAGGGACGGGGGAGCCTGTTGGGCTGCTGTCTATGGGTTGCACAGAGTCGGACATGACTGAAGTGACTTAGCAGCAGCAGCAGCAAGTACAATGCTGAGTGTTACTTATATTGTCTTGCATTATCTCAAGAGCAATTTTGTGAGATAGTTATTATTCCATCTCAACATTTGAAGAGAAAGGGTCTAGAGAAGTAATTTGCCCCTGAGAGCACAACCAAATATTGTTCAAATCACAGCACAACCAAATACTATTCAAATCACACATTTGTCAAGTGGAGGATTAAAAATCTAAACAATACCCTTATTTGAGTTCTTAATTGTGAACTTGTCATCATGTTACTGTATCTTTAAAAACTAAAGTTCCAATAAAAATCCATTAACTACTTTCAAATATAGCAATCCTCCTGTCCAGCTGTGAAAAGTACTAGATGATACTTATTTGCCATTTGTGTTATTTACGGTCCATGACTTTTATGGTAACTGGTTCCTATTATTGGTTTCTATTAATGTAAAACATAAGTGAACATAAATGAGGCGTGAATCATTTCTTTTTATTAGCCCCACAGTCTTCACTCAGTGCTTGCAGTAACTCCAGCTGAGTCTTGTTAGTGATAACCTATTTAAAGAAGAGATCTTTAAGGATAAGGGAATATGATTAGAAATCTTTGTCCATTTTATATCACTTCTGCACAACAATGGTAGCGAAAACAAAATGTAATTGATTGCACAATCTTGAGCTGCTTTTGTTTTGTAGTGTATTTCATATGATACTAGCTAGACAACCAGTAGCTTCTAGTAACTACTGTAAGTAACTGCTAATTTAAAGGTGCGATATGCTATAAACCACTGCATACCATTGCAGCTTAAGGACTTTGCTAGGTATTTGTCCCATTAAATGATAAATCACAAATATTTTATTTGTGACTAAATAAAATTACTTAAGGTTATTTTAAGGGGGTACATGACCACTTTCCATGCATCTGTGAAGATAATTTCCTTCATTATCCAGTGAAATTATTCATATTTCTGATGCTTCTAAAATTAGATCCAACAGAACAGTTATTAAGCAATAAAATTTAGAATTTTATATAAAAACACTTAAAATACTTTAAAATATGGCCCTTCCTTATTTGGAGGGAGGCCACCAAATATAAGATTTGGCATGCACCTAAAAACTTTATTTAAAAAAAAAAAACAACTTGCCATCCTTTTCTATCTGTTTGAAAGCTGTGCCCAAGAATCTTTCCTAGTATTTTTGCTTATTCAAAAAGGAAGCGAATTCTTTTTAAATTATAAGAAATGGGCTTTTTAAAATTAGAAAACAAAGCAACTTTTATAACTGCAAGTTAACTAATTCTTGTATGAAAACTTGTAAGTAGGGGAAATTCCGCCTAACTTCAGACATTTTTAATATAATCACTTGAACTTGTCTGAACGTTTCTTGAGGATGTGATGCTCTTCCCTCACGTGTTTTCTAATTCAGACAAGAATACATTCTTGTTTAAGAATAATTTAGTAAATGCTACTTGCTTTTCTTTGTAGATATTCAGTAGGCTTGATCATAAATCATAACATATTTGCATCCTCCTGTCTTGTCAGGGACCATTTCGCGACATCTCGGAAGTTTTGGAACAGCGCTACAAGCCTCTGGAACCGACACTGAGGGTGGCAGAGCCCATCGATGGGCTAACCGAGGCTAGAGCACAGCTCCAGAAGCAGGAATGGGCGCGAAATGTGAATGACAATGTGTAAGTTCTTAGCTTAAAAAAAGTAACTGTACCATATTTGCTCCCTTAAGTTTTTAAAAATATTTTCTATTTGCTAACATTTTATTTGTGTTAAAAGGTGAAACCACCCCTGACCTATTCAGAGACATCCATTTTTTGATATACAAGTGTTTTAGATAAGGTTGGTATTGATGACGATGTTAATTTTATACACATACATATTACACAAGTACGTATATATTACTCAGAGGAAAAAAGAAAAGATTGAATGGCATATTAAGGGGGTAAATTACCACTTTCCATATATCTATGAAGATAATTTCCTTTATTATCCAGTAAAACCATTCATATTTCTGATGCTTCTAAAATTAGATCCAACAGAACAAAAACATTTTTCTTAAAGTGAACTAAATTTTATTTTGATACATTGATATGAAGCTGTCATTTTAATGTCAGGTGGGTTGTAAGTGCTCAGTTTCCTTATATTGAGGAAGATGATTAAGAAAGATAAAGGGTGATCTAAGAGCATATGCAATTTTAAATTATTATATTAGTATCATTGATTTGTGTCTCAATTTATACATCTTTCTCCAAAGTACTTCCTCACACTTCAGGCATTTGTCATCAGTAGTTATGGTGAAGGTGAAGGTGAAGTCGCTCAGTTGTGTTCGACTCTTTGCAACCCCGTGGACTGTAACCTACTAGGCTTCTCCATCCATGGAATTCTCCAGGCAAGAATACTGGAGTGGATTGCCATTTCCTTCTCCAGGGGATCTTCCCTACCCAGGGATTGAACCCAGGTCTCCCGCATTGGAGGCAGATGCTTTAACCTCTGAGCCACCAGGGAAGCCCATCAGTAGTTATAGGGAATTTATAAAAAGACAATTTAAATCTATTATTCTATAAAGTATATTGAAATTATCTTTGTAATATCTTATAATAATAATTTACCATTATATATAATAAATAATAAAAGGCAATTATTATATTATTATAATTTATATTATTTTAATTATTATAACTTAATATAATGTGTTATAAATAATTACATAAGTTAACTACATAATACATACTGCAGTTACTTATTTATATAATATGTACTAATCATTTTACATGTTGCTGCTGCTGCTGCTAAGTCACTTCAGTCGTGTCCGACTCTGTGTGACCCCATAGACGGTAGCCCACCAGGCTCCCCCGTCCCTGGGATTCTCCAGGCAAGAACACTGGAGTGGGTTGCCATTTCCTTCTCCAATGCATGAAAGTGAAAAGTGAAAGTGAAGTCGCTCAGTCGTGTCCGACTCAGCGACCCCATGGACTGCAGCCCACCAGGCTCCTCCGTCCATGGGATTTTCCAGGCAAGAGTACTGGAGTGGGGTGCCATTGCCTTCTCCGATTTTACATGTTATATAATAATAATTTATATAATAATAATTATAAAATATATTACTAAGTATGCTTTGACTTATAAAGAAACTAGAATTGCCTCTTATCCAGCACAGTGGATTTTGGATAGTTTTATCAGTCAGAAAGAATATATAATATGATTTATTTTAATCATGCATTTCTGAAGAGATTCTTAAAAACTAAATAATTTTGAATAAACTCATATGAAAGATAAAATTGGCAAACATCTCAAGTAATTTTCATAAAGTTTTTCATTTTATAGTGATTACTTGAAGTGAGAGATTAGCTGTAGAGCATTCAGCAGATTCTTTCAATAATTGATTATTACCCAACATATAATGAATAAAAAAATAATAAACACTTTTCCCCCAATTATTTTGGGGTGGTAGATTTCTTTTAGTAAAGAGATTATAGAAGATCAATGCTCCTCAGACTCAACCAAGCAAAATATGCAACTTAGTGATGAATATCTAGTTATATTATTCAGAATTATTTTCTATTTTCAGTGATGCCAAGGTTTATGAAATAACATTAACTTCTCAAACAAATAACTGACCACACATATTGTTGTTTTAGTTGCTAAATCATGTTTGGCTCTTTGTGACCCCATAAACCATAGCCTGCCAGGCTCCTCTGTCCATGGGATTTCCCAGGCAAGAATACTGGAATGAGTTGCCATTTCCTTCTCCAGGGGAGCTTCTAAACCTAGGGATCAGACCGATGTCTCCTGTGTCTCCTGCATTGGCAGGCAGATTCTTTACCACTGAGCCACCTGGGAAACCCAACCATACTGATATTTCTACAGAAATCAATGTATATCAAACATATTGCAGTGTCCTTTCTTAGTATTTTCCTTGATAAACCTAGAAAGAGCAGATATCAGTGCCATCCCCAAAGAAAGGTGCTCAGCTTGTACTTTCTGTGGAATACTTGTAAACATTTTCAACCTCTGTAGTGTTGCTAACGACCATTTACTCTGAAACTTCCAGATTGAAAAGTGCTTTTAGGATAACCAACCAATCAGGGACAAACTAAGTTGGGAATATTAAAGAAATTACTTATCGATTTGAAGCTATCATATTTTTAGCAAAAAGCTTTAGTAATGGGTTTTAACAACCAGCCTATGAATAATCCACTTTTTCAGAGAACTTCAGTATTCTTGCATGGAAAATTCTAAGCAAAAGGAACTTGGAGGGAGGAGCCTAGTGGGCTACAGTACATGGGGTTGCAAAGAGTCAGACATGACTGATCATGCAAACTTCAACTTCAGAGAACTGAAACTATTGTTTTGTAGCTTCTTTTGAAACCATTTTGGTTTCCACATTCTGCATAACTTAATTGTATCTTGTGAGGCAAAAGAAATGTTAGAAATTTAGGTTTTAAGTCTTTAAGATAATAATTCTGTGATAGAAATTAGGCCAAAGTCTACTTTTATCACAGAGATGCATAGTTTTTTTTCTTTTGTTGTTTGTTTGTTTTTAATGCAGAGAGTCCTTCCTCGCCCCCTGCCCCCGCCACATTACCAATTTCATCTGTAAGAGTGATGCCTTTGTCATCCAAGGACCTTAACTGGGAACCCTCTATCCAAACTGGGAAAATGGAACTTTCCATTTCCAATCTTAGGGATTCAAAAAGTAGCATTATATCAGAAGACTTGATATATTTAACTGTTTCATTTTCATATCGTTGTGAAAATTGCACTGTGGTGAAAGTAGAAAGATAGACTTTGGGACTAGATCTGTATGAGCTCAAATCTTGACTCCATTACACAACAGTAGTATATAATCTTGGGTAAGTAACGTAGCCACTCTGAGCCTCTATTTCCCTGTCTGTAAAATGGGGAGATAAATGTTATCTTAAACATTGTAATGAGGATTGAATGAGATAAAAAGTATGCCAAGAACACGTGAGAGTCTTCAGTCAGTTCAGTTCAGTTCAGTCGCTCAGTCGTGTCCGACTCTTTGCGACCCCATGAATTGCAGCACGCCAGGCCTCCCTGTCCATCACCAACTCCTGGAGTTCACTCAGACTCACGTCCATTGAGTCAGTGATGCCATCCAGCCATCTCATCCTCTGTCGTCCCCTTCTCTTCTTGCCCCCAATCCCTCCCAGCATCAGAGTCTTTTCCAATGAGTCAACTCTTTGCATGAGGTGGCCAAAGTACTGGAGTTTCAGCTTTAGCATCATTCCTTCCAAAGAACACCCAGGGCTGATCTCCTTCAGAATGGACTGATTGGATCTCCTTGCAGTCCAAGGGACTCTCAAGAGTCTTCTCCAACACCACAGTTCAAAAGCATCAATTCTTCGGCGCTCAGCCTTCTTCACAGTCCAACTCTCACATCCATACATGACTACTGGAAAAACCATAGCCTTGACTAGACAGACCTTAGTTGGCAAAGTAATATCTCTGCTTTTGAATATGCTATCTAGATTGGTCATAACTTTTCTTCCAAGGAGTAAGCGTCTTTTAATTTCATGGCTGCAATCACCATCTGCAGTGATTTTGGAGCCCCCCAAAATAAAGTCTGACACTGTTTCCACTGTTTCCCTATCTATTTCCCATGAAGTGATGGGACCAGATGCCATGATCTTCGTTTTCTGAATGTTGAGCTTTAAGCCAACTTTTTCGCTCTCCTCTTTCACTTTCATCAAGAGGCTTTTGAGTTCCTCTTCACTTTCTGCCATAAGGGTGGTGTCATCTGCATATCTGAGGTAATTGATATTTCTCCCGGCAATCTTGATTCCAGCTTGTGCTTCTTCCAGCCCAGCGTTTCTCATGATGTACTCTGCATAGAATTTAAATAAGCAGGGTGACAATATACAGCCTAGACGCACTCCTTTTCCTATTTGGAACCAGTCTGTTGTTCCATGTCCAGTTCTAACTGTTGCTTCCTGACCTGCATACAGATTTCTCATGAGAGTCTTAATAGAAGATAATTATCATCATGTTTTGTGTCTACTCCAAGCCTAATAGTTCTATGCCTAAGACATCAAACTATATGGATAGGAAATCACAGATTGCATCAATAGGCTGGATCTCATCTACTTGCCCTACGAACCAGAAGTTAAGGAGGACCACAAGCAGAGCACTTCATCGATCAGTCATAGAAGATTTCTCATTAAGCTTCTAGTATGCTAGGGCTGCCATAACAAACTACTATAAACTAGATGGCTTAAACAACAGAAATTTACTGTATCACAGTTCTGGAGGCCAAAGTCCTGGATCCAGTTCTCAGCAGGGGTGATTTCTTCTGTCCTAGTCTCTCCCTTAGCTTTTGGTGATGGCTGGTAATCTTTCGTGATCCTTGGCTTGTATCAGTAGAAACAGCACCCCAATCTCTCCCACCTTCTTCACACAGATATTCTTCCTATGTATGTGTCTGTCCATATTTCCCCTTTCTGTAAGGACACCAGTCATACTGAATTAAGGGCCCTCCCAACTCCAGTATGATCTCATCTTATAAAACCCACTAAGACTGTATTTTCAATTAAGGTCACAGTCTTTAATATATTCTTTAAAATAAACATAGAAAGTGGGACAATAATAGTGTACATATAGAGTATGGAGGGGTTATTTTGGAAGTCATTTAAAAACTTTATTTGTTCTTATTACTAAACAAACTCTATTTTTCTCATGCCTTCTAGAAGATTATGATTTTCCTTATTCACATATCTATTTTTATGAAGCCAAGAGATTAATTAAGAATTAGTAAATAATTGCTCAGATAGCATAAGACATGTAAAGGAGTATTTATTGATCCAACAAATGTTTGCATATCAGGAATAGTTCTGGGCTCTCGGAGTATACCACTGAATTAAATAAACCAAGTCTCTACTCTCATGAAACTTCTGTGCTTCTAGCTTTAAGGTGAACTGAAAAACCTAATGAAGTTCTGAAGAAGTAAGCACTTGAAAATAGTCAAGCATATGTTAAAGACAGTAAGTGCCATGATATTTTTTTTTAAAGTAGAATTTACTCATCCTCTGATAATCTAGGAAGGTGTTCTTCACAGAAAAGGAACTGAATGAGTTCTTTGTAAAGAAATCGTTAAAATTTTGACAGAAAAAAGACGAGAAAGTAGATAAAAAATAGGTTGATGGTATGGAAAAAAATGAGAAGACCAATTTGACAGAAACTCATTTTTTAAAAATTAATTTATTTTAATCAAAGGATAGTTACTTTACAATATTGTGGTGGTTTTTTTTGCCATACATCGACATGTATACCCATGGCTGACTCATGACACTAACTCATTTTTATGTGGGAGGCATAGTAAGGAAAATTTTAGGAGGCTTTAGGGCCAAGGATTTGAGGGTTTATCAGTAGATAATAGAGAACTATTTAAGGCTTCTGAGTAAGAGGATGTTATGAAAATAATATGAATTTATTGACTGTGAGACAGATGTATTTGAGAAGAAATATGCATCTAGTCAAGGCTATGGTTTTTCCTGTGGTCATGTATATATGTGAGAGTTGGACTGTGAAGAAGGCTGAGTGCCAAAGAATTGATGCTTTTGAACTGTGGTGTTGGAGAAGACTCTTGAGAGTCCCTTGGACTGCAAGGAGATCCAACCAGTCCATTCTGAAGGAGATCAACCCTGGGATTTCTTTGGAAGGAATGATGCTA
>SJYT01063677.1:83794-95443 GCA_006410635.1 Cephalophus harveyi
CACCTCATGCGAAGAGTTGACTCATTGGAAAAGACTCTGATGCTGGGAGGGATTGGGGGCAGGAGGAGAAGGGGACGACAGAGGATGAGATGGCTGGATGGCATCACTGACTCGATGGACGTGAGTCTGAGCGAACTCCGGGAGATGGCGATGAACAGGGAGGCCTGGCGTGCTGCGATTCATGGGGTCGCAAAGAGTCGGATACGACTGAGCGACTGAACTGAACTGAATTGATGCTGGAGGGAAGGAAACCCACTAGGATAATGCTGCAGTTCTGGTGAGAGGTAGAACTAAGGTGAAGGCAGGATTCTACATTCAACTCTTTCTCTTTACTTCCTTCTCCTTTCTGTACATCATCTCTCTGAGTGATTGCTTCCATTTGAGAGACTTCAACTATAACCATGTGACCATGGTTTCCACCCTTAAGTCTCAAAAATCTTTCTCCTACCTTCCTATTTATATTTTCAACTGCCATCTTCGTTTGCATCTCCTCCAGGTGTCCCAAACTCAGTAGACCCCACGCTGGCCTGCTTCTTCTTGTCTCAAGAGTGTATTGCAGCACCACCTCTCTACCCAAGTAGAGACTTGTGAGTTACCTTGTTATCCCTCTTCAGAATTCTATTGGTTCCCAAATCCTGTCTGTTTTGCCTTTTATGTATCTCTCAAATCCAGCCCCTCTTTTCCTTTCCACTATTGATTTGGTTTAGGACTTGTAATTTCTTTTTTTAAATGCTATAAATCCCATCTGGTCTGCCCATTCAGTGCATCTACCACAACCACACTAGGGAAAATTCAGCAAGTTGTTATTCCCCAGAATGCTTTTTTGTGGCTTTTTTTTTTCCAAATCAACTCCAGGATAAATCTTAATTCTTTATTGCAAGACTCAAAGCCCTTCAAGATCAGATCTGGGCTTATTTCTCTAGCTAGTGTGCCACCACATTCTCTAAGAAACTCTTTGTCCAGAGCTACTGGGCTGTTACCATTCATCTTTATATCCATGCCCTCTTCTGTTTCCATGAAGATGTTTCCTACCTCCCTTGGTTTACTAAGTCTGTTCAAATCCACCTAAAAGCATAAGAAAGAATTGTTTATTTATTTTTTAAGAAGTGCAGGGACTTGCCTGGTGGTCCATTGGTAAGAATCCACTTTCCAATGAAAGGGGCATGGGTTCGATCCCTGGTCAGGGATCAAACTGTTAGGTAAAAAACCAGGACACCAAAAAAGTGTCTAACAGGCTTTTTAATGGCGAAGCGCTACCGGGCGGGATTCCCAGACTGAACAAGGCAGGTCGAGGAAGTCCGTGCACGGACCCTGTTGCAGGTGGCTTATATGGACAGGGTGGGGCGGCTTTAGCTGGCGAAGTGTGCTGTCATTGGTCCCTGGGATCTGGGCGGCTCCTTCCGTTAGAGACTTCCCCCTCCGGCGTGAGGGAGAGGAGGGGCGGCCCATCATGGCCCCCAGGGTCCGGCCTTACACAAACTCCTGAACCCGTGTACCACAACTAGAGAGCCCTTGTGAAAGATCCCACAAGCCACAGCAAAGATCCTGCATGCTGCAACCAAAACCCAATGCAGCCAAAAATAATACATAAATAAATATTTTTTAAAATAATAAAAAGAGTGGAAAGAGCAATGCATATTTGACTTAGGGTTTTTCACAGAGCATTTAAAGGATTATTTTCAGATGTAAAATGGGACCATGCAAGTTACCTAGATGAAGTAGGGAAAGAAGTCATGATTAAGAGATGGAAGAAATGGAAGGCCACAGCACCAGAGCAGTGCTTAGTTTACCCACTAAGACAGCAGAGGTGGAATGGAGTGATCATGAATCAGGTGATGTAGGCTGATACCAACTTCACTAAAGACTTATGAGTGGTAGGAAGGTCCTTGGCCACCTCATGTGAAGAGTTGACTCACTGGAAAAGACTCTGATGCTGGGAGGGATTGGAGGCAGGAGGAGAAGGGGACGACAGAGGATGAGATGGCTGGATGGCATCACTGACTCGATGGACGTGAGTCTGAGTGAACTCCGGGAGTTGGTGATGGACAGGGAGGCCTGGTGTGCTGCGATTTATGGGGTCGCAAAGAGTTGGACACGACTGAGCGACTGAAATGAAAGTCCTATATGTTAATACCGTCCATTAATTGTAAATATCCTGGCTTAATACAGGAGACTGTAATTATGCAGACTACAACTATATCCAACATGGAGTGGAGTGAAGACATTGCAGTGGAAGTTGGTGCCAGTTTCTGCTCTGGTAGAATATTGACCCCACACAGAGGCCACATCCTAATCCCAGGAACCTGTGAATATGCTACCTATTGATAAAGGAGACTGTGGATGTCATTCAGGAGAGATTATCCTGGATTATCCATAGGGCCCAGTGTCATCACAAGTGTTCTCAAAAGTAGAGGTTTGACTACGAGAAAGATCAGAGTGAGGCAATGTGAGATGATTAACTCACCTTTGCTAGCTTTGAAGATGGAGGAAGAGACCACCACCAAGAGATGCTGGCTACCTCTAAAAGCTGGGGAAGGTGAAGACATGGCCTCTCCCCTAGAGCCTCCAGAAAGGATGCAGCCCTCTCATGCCTTGCCTTGAGTTTTAGTTAGACCCACCCCAGACATCTGGCCTCCAGAGATTTCAGATGATAAATTTATACTCTTAAAGCCACTCAATCTGTGATGGTAACTTCTTACAGCAGAAATACAATACTAATACAAGTGTCCTTCAAATCAAGGAGGTAGCGTGCTAGATCAGACTTTGAGGTTTAGATTAATTACAAACCTGAGCTAAATTTGAGGGAAATCCTTAGATCCCCAAGGATCCAAGTTTCTTCTGCAGACACTTAGAGGATGAAAGAAAGATGTGAGTGTGGCTTGAGTTTTCCTATGAAGAGAAGTTCAAGATTTAATCATATTGTAAGGATAATATATATATTGGGCTTTCCTGATGGCTTAGATGATAAAGAATCTACCTGCATTGCAGGAGAACTGAGTTCGATCCCTAGATCAGGAAGATCCCCTGAGGGAATAGCTACTCAATTATTCATCTATCTATCTATATTTTTGGCCACATCATGTTAGATCTTAGTTCCCTGACTAGGATTGAACTCAGGCCCTTGACAGTGAAAGCTAGTTCTAATCACTGGACCACCAAGGAATTCCCAGAATATTATATTTTAAACTTGTGTAGCCAATCATAAGAGCCTGAGTGCAGACAGTCCAGTGAAAAATAAAAGGTATCAATTTTCTGATAATTTTTGTAGAAGAGGCAAAACTTTACTTCTGTCCACTTAGGATGTTCAATGGGGCCTAAGAATTTAATTGGCATAAAGCAGATTAAAAGGAGAAAAGCATACAGATTTATTTAATAGAAGTTTTACAATAGCCTTCATAAAGAAAATGAACACCCAAAGAAGTGGCAAACCTGATGTCCTTTCATATTGAGTTGAGCAATGAGAAGTAATTGTAAAAAATAGCAAAAATATATGGGGAGTCCAAAGGAACATAAAAGTTATTTAACAAGGTCCGTTTGTACAGAATTCTCTACACTATGATCTCACATGTCTGGTGATAGGAATGTTTCTTTCCTCTTGGTTTAGGAAAGGCATCTTTTATGTGGGAATGTAATCTCCTGGTTTTAGGGGGAAAAGGGAAAGTAAGTTTCTTTTCTTGTACCAATTGTTTTTAAGAGGTTTTAGTTCAAAATAATCCTTGGCCAAAGTGGCCTATTTTGGGGTGGCATATTTTGCTACCTTCATTATTCAGAGTAGGTGAAAAGTAGTGAACTAAACTTTTTTTTTTTTTAAAAAGGACATTTAAAAACCATGGTGTATACATAGATGAGATATGGCTATATTATTTATCACTAACACTGATGATAAGGAAATTTGAGGTGAGGTGAAGTCGCTCAGTCGTGTCCGACTCTTTGCGACCCCATGGACTGTAGCCTACCAGGCTCCTCTCTCCATGGGATTTTCCAGGCAAGAGTGCTGGAGTGGATTGCCATTTCCTTCTCCAGGGGATCTTCCTGACCCAGGGATCGAACCCAGGTCTCCCTCATTGGAGGCAGACGCTTTAACCTCTGAGCCACCAGAAATTTAATGCATCTCAAAACTTCTTTGACTTGTGTGATTTTGCAACACTTTAGACTTTTACAATGTGCATACTTTCTGAACTGTTATTGTATTATGATAAATAGGGATTATCATACATTTTCAGATAATGTTTTCTTAACAATTCAACTTTTATTTGTAACTCTTCCATTTATTTTAATTACTAGCACAGTGTGCAACATTTATTAATCAGTAGAGCCTTTTTAAGTTAAAATACTAAATTAGCTAACCCCATTAACACAGAATACTCCAAACAAGCAGTAACGGGAGAGGTAGTTACTGTGCAAATCGTATTATACATGCGGGTGCTCTAGGGCACGGTTAAGCGTGATTACCCTCTTTTGATCCAGTATTCCTCTGCCTCTCCCGGCTAATTTCCAGTGGAAATTTACAAAGTGCTGCCTTCATTTTTCCAGCTTAATTTTTCTAATGAAGTTCTGGTACTTTATAACACTGGGGATACAGATAATAAGCCTGTGTATAATTAAGAAGTTCTAGAATTTGTCTACAAAAGAGTCCTTTATTACTTCAACTCTACAGTGAGAAATACGCTCTCTTTATGTCCACTGTTTCCTTGAAAAAGATGGCTTTTTAAATAACTGACCATAGAATCCTTGAATTCTGTTCTTATAGACACCTAAGTCTAAGAATTTTAATATTTATGACATTGACATTAATGGTGGTAACTTGGAGTACTTTTACTGGTATTGTGAAAATCTTGCATATACTTTTGATATATGCAATCAGACAAATCACAAAAACACACTTTTCGTCTTTTTAGTTAGATTTTATCATTTTGTAAGAATTCCCCCTACTGCAATAGCTAATGTATACTAAGTAAAATTTTGCCACTTAGCTTTCGATCAGTTTACAAGGCATGTGGAATTGCTTTTGTAAAAGAAAGACTGTCATCCGGTGACATACTCACATTCTTATATGGGAATGGCATTTATACATCCCAGACTTTCCTAGTTCAATATAGGGTTCAAAAGTGCGTTGAGGGTCAGAAGAGACTTGAAGGCTCAACAGAAGTATGCCAGACAGAGCAAGGAAGGGGACATGAAGGGCATGGCCTGGACAAAGCCGTCTCTCTGTCAACAAGCACAGAGCTCATGTGGGTTTCAGTTTGCCTTCTGAAGTAGCTAGTGATGCTTAGCTCAGAGCTTTGGTACTTTATGCAAAGTGGCAGAGATGAGAGGGAAGGTAGAGGTGGAGCCAGAGTATAAAGGTTCACATGTACCATGATAAAGTGTCTGAGTGAGTGAGTGAGTGAAGTCGCTCAGTCGTGTCCGACTCTTTGCGACCCCATGGACTGTAGCCTACCAGGCTCCTCTGTCCATGGGATTCTCCAGGCAATAGTACTGGAGTGGATTGCCATTCCCTTCTCCAGGGGATCTTCCCGACCCAGGGATCGAACCTGGGTCTTCTGCATTGTAGACAGGCGCTTTACCCTCTGAGCCACCAGGGAAGTCCTGATAAAGTGTCTGGACTTTACTATATAAAACATGGGGTAAACGCATCACAGTGTTTTAACCAATGGAGTGAAAAGGTCGGTTATCTTAGATATATCACTCTGCTAGCTATGTCCATGGTAAAGAAATGGGAGTCCTAGCATTTAGGGTACCACTGCCACAGTCTAAATTTGAAATAAAGAAGACTTGCCCAGGAACAAGGACAGTGAGAGTATAGGGAAGAGAAAGGCTGACAAACTGATTTATAGGTGGAATCCTATAAACCCTAAACCAGAAATAGGGGCCAACATGATATGGTGTGGATGGTGTGGTCAGGGGCATAGATGCATCTTAGGGCTTCCCTCAGTGCAATGAATAAAGATACATTCAGGATGATTCAAGAAGTTAAGGATGTGTTTAAAAGATGCATTGAAGAGTCTCAGAAACCAAAGACAAACTGGACTAAGGTGACCCCTTAGGGCTGCAAGGGCATCATTTTCTCTCTCTAGTGGCATCTCCACTTTTCTCTGTATTTCCACTTGCTGTCTTCTTTCTACTGGCTGGCTTTATCTGTGGCCTTAGTCTTTTTTCCATAAATCTTCAGTTTGCCCTTAGTTTCCTTGGCCACTCCAGGCCTGATTCAGTATAACCTTCCAGCTCTAGAATCCACAGCTAATTCGGCTTTTCAGTTCAAATTTCCTGAAAGAGAATCTGTTCTGCTCAATTCATATCATCAAACTGTCCCACACCAGTTGTAGGCTTAAAACACAATTAATGTTTAACAAATATATGTTAAGTTAATGGAAATATTCAATTAACTTATGAATGGATGACAACTGTGGGTGGGGACAGTGTGCCACATTATAAATACAGTGTCTTATGAAAGTGTAGCCATGAGCAAAGATTTTCTCAGGTTGAGGGGTGCAGGCAAGAGGTCCTCTAGTACCTTTACTTGATAGCTTCTGAGTGAGGTGACTGGTCAGACAGTGATATCCTTACTTAAGAAAAAAAAAATGTAAGAAACTCTGTTGGCATGATAGGATGGAGGTTTGGCGTATGAGATTAATTTGTGGGCAGATCTATTTGAGGTGCCTATTCTATATCTAGGTAGATATTCCTTGTGAGCATTTGAAAATACTGGTCTTGAGTTAAAGAAAAACACTGTCTCTAGAGATAAAAATTTAGAAATGATCAGAGGTGACAGTTAAAATCTTGGTGGGGGAAGCATCTTCTAGGGAGGGGAGAGACTACAGAGGGAAAAGATTTAGTACAGATTCCTGGGAATTGCTTTAATGTTAGGGCAATGATTCTTAATTAGGTTGCTTACCTGTATCACCTTGAAGCTTAAAATTATATACATATACATTCCATAGTCTCAATCATAGATATTTTGACTCAGCAGGCATATGGGTTTGAAATGTATGCCCAACTGATTCTAATGCATAGTTCTAGTTAAGGTAAGCGCCATTAATTCAAGGTATGGCAGAAAATGAGTCAGGAAACTGGGAGCAAGCAAAGAAGAATTCCAGGAGATATTTTACAAATTAAAGGAAAAGAGAATTCACTCCAAGGACTGGATGAGACATGAGTTTGATCCCTGGATTGGGAATATCCCCCGGAGGAGGAAATGGGAACCCACTCCAGTCTTGTTGCCTATAAAATTCCAGGGACAGAGGAGCCTGGTGGGCTACAGCCCATGGGGTTGCAGAATCAGATGCAAGCATACATATATGAAATATTTTAAATTTACATTTAATTTTAAAATTTAGAATATCAAAATAAAGAATATTAAATGAAATTTTGTTGTTCATTCACTCAGTCATATCCGACTCTTTGTGACCCCATGGACTGCAGCACACCAGGCAACCCTGTCCTTCACCATCTCCCGGAGCTTGCTCAAACTCATGTCTATTGACTCGGTGATGCCATCCAACCATCTCATCCTCTGTCATCCCCTTCTCCTCCTGCCTTCAATCTTTCCCAGCATCAGGGTCTTTTTCAGTGAGTTGGCTCTTCACATCAGATGGCCAAAGTATTGGAGCTTCAGTTAAGCATCAGTGCTTCTAATAAATATTTCCTTTAAGATTGACATGTTTGATCTCCTTTATTTTCATTAAGATGAAATAGTATTAGTATCATATAGATAAATATATTGCCACCACTTTTGTAGAATTTAATTTTAACCCCTATTTAAATACTCCACTTTAGAATCTTGCTGAAACTTAACATCCAATGAAGCCCACCTTTATATCATAGAATATAAATTGTTCTGCTTTTAAATACATTTTTGTATATCTTTAGTACATTCACAATTTTCAAAGAATAATTAATGATGATTGAGTCTAATTTGAGATACAGTGTATCTTGGTTAGAGCCTCGGAAGCCATTGACAAAGGAGATGCTCATTTGTAAATTCTGAAGAGAGATCGTTAACTACAAACTTGTCAGTTGAGTAAAGCTTCCAAGTGTGTAATAGTTGGACCCTGCAATTTTAAAAAAGTTATATTGGTTGAAAAGTAATTTTAAAGTGGTGATTATCACTTTTAAAAGTCCACATTTTCTGGCTTTTATTAAAAATTGGGAGATCTAGAAACAGCAGGCCCCCAGTCTCACATGGCAATGACTGATTAAAGTTTGCACTCTTAGTTTTTACTTAATGTGTGTTACCGCCTGGCCTTTCCAGACATGGACATTGGAGACCCTTGTTCTAGATGATAAGGTCCTCAAGAAAGAGCCCAAGATTTACGCTGTATACTTAGTACAATCCTTGTCAAGCATTTTTTTTTTTAACATATTGGACTTGAGCTTGAACTAGTTTTGTTTTGTTTTAATCCATCTGATCACCAAAATCATTCTCATTAAAAGATAAATCAAGCAAGAGGAAATGAAGTCAAGTGTGACTGCTCTTTAATCTTTATTAGCACTATACTAGCAGTCCCAGTAATAGGGCAGCCTTTTCTTTCTTTTTTCTTTTTCTTACCCAGAACAGCATTTTCCAAACTTTTCCTCTTGAACTCTAGTTTCAAGAGGAAATATTAATGAGTATCCTATCAAATAAACTTGGGAGAAATTATATTTGAAATAGTTAAACTTTTTTTTTGGCATTTACAGGGCTTTCCAGTCTTAAATATATTTTTATTTAGTGTAAACGTCTAAGAGAGGACATATACTACATAGCATTTTGCAAACTCAATCACTCATTGATTCCTCAAATATTACTGCAGCCTAATATGTGCCAGACACTGTGTTAGATGCCAAGAATGAGGCAATGAACAACATAGCAGAGGTGTCCTGGCTTCATAGAGTTGATAGCACAGTTAGCCATGGAATCCCTTTATCCACTGACTGGTTTGTAATATGCTGCTCTGATATAACTCAACAAAGAACATTTGATTTTTTTCTTAGCAAGCTTTTCTTTTTAGTGGCAGCTTATTTCATTCTTAGACTTTCTTAAGGATAGTTTGTACAGTGTTTCCCACAGTCTTATTTCTCTGCTTAATTATATATATTTTTAATATCAATTATACAAGTCCTGAAAATATCTGAACTTAAAACATTTAATGTTGTAAATGGCCTCTTAAAAGAAGAGCCTGTGTGAATACTATGTAGCTGGGGCATTTAAATTCAGTACCTCTTTAGTAGAGACTTTTCTTTTTTTGGTTAAGTTTTCCACAATTAGCTAGAGGAAAGTAAAGTCAACTCTGTAAAATATGTTTTGGAAAGTTGCACAGATGTAATGAAATTATTGAATCAGTGTGCCTGGAGATTGTTAATAATAACAATAATATATCCAAGGAATGCTAGTCCTCTTAAGCTAAGAAAACTATAAGGAGAAGGGCAAAATAGGTCTTCCCATTTAAATTTAGAAGTTTGTAATACAAGCTCACTATCTAGCTGAACAGATAGTCTAGCCATTTGCATTTTTTATATTTAAATATTATATCACCACCCTGGGGGAGAAATTTATGTTATTGATACTGCTGCTTGAATAGTTTATGAGTTTTCAATTTCTGCTATGAATTTCTGCTATGAAGCACTTTAGATATTAAATGCTTATAGCAATGGTTACATTAAAATCTCAACGAAAGCTGTCTTCATCCATAAATGGTCTGCCTAATTCCTATCTCAAGTTGCTACTCATTTTACAAACATCTCTTCAACTGAAATTCTATTAGATAAAACATCTTGATAGGTTATTAGATGATGTTTTCAAAATCCCTCTGTTGGTATTAATGAGCTATATATATTAGGTTTATCTGGACATTTATATTGTGAATACAGACAGTGAAACACTTTATTTCTCATATTGACAATTATAAAAAGATATCTTTAATTGCTAAATTCATTTCAAACATATTATTCTATATTATAAAGGAAAAAGAGATATTCAGTATTTTATAACCCTTTCTTATGAATGGGACAGTTGATCTGATATTTTTAGAAGGGCTAAGATTATTCAGCATTCATTTTTTCCAGTTTTATTGAGATATGTCATACAGCACTACAGAAGTTTAAGGTGTACGGAACAATGATTTCACTTACATGTATCATGAAATTTTATATATTCACTATTAATTCATTATATTTAGTCAATATTCATTGTCAGTTATATACACTACCAATTTAAAACATATCCTAGTTCATATATAATTGACATAAATAATTGTATATTTCCAATTGAGTGGCTTTTAAAAATGCTTTACCTTAAAAAAAATTCCTACAGTTGGTTAATGAGAACTAAGTCATCTGACAATGAAATCAGAAATGAACTGGCTGTAACTCAGCCCTCAAAACATTAAATTTGCTCTTTTCTATATTACGATAATGATTAAAATACTAGAGTCTAATAGAATATGTAATATTTGAGCAGGTGTACTTTTATGATAACATGGAAATTTTTGTTTGTTGATTAGTTTATTAGATTAAATTGACTTGCCTTGTTCATATTTTCTCTCCTAATTCTTTCATCAGCTCTTTGCAAACTTTTATACCTACGCATTCTTGCTTGTCAAACTAAGTTTTGTAGACCAGAGAGAATTGCCTCTGGAATTAAGGGAATTCCTTTCTGTTAATTAGACTATAGTGGATTTTTTTCCCCTTTTATTCTCTTTTTTTATATACCACACAATTAAATAACTGCTCTATTTTGAACATTACAAAACTCTTGATCCAGCTTCTCCTTTTGCAAGTATTTTAGATAGACCTTTCAGCAGAGATCCTGGGGTGAACCCCAGCACTGACTCTTGTATCCTGTTTAGGCCTGTCTGCCCTCCCAGTGTTGTTAATGATTGGAACAAGTCAGGCTACTCATTGACCAAGATCTTTATTAATGCAGCTTGTGATTTCTTCAGCGTGTCTATGGTTCCCCTATAAGAACAACAAAAAAATAATTGGCATATTTCCCACTCTGTAGCACATATGATAAAACTGACAATTGATTTTTCTGATTCTTTGGTCATTTTTTAGTTAAAAAACAATAGCATCTTAGAATCACTCTTAAGATAGAAGTAAACTATCCTTTGAGTCTACAAAATTCAATTAGTCAAATACAAAGACAGTACAATTCATATGACTATGTTTGCTAAGCTAGCATCTCATAGCTGTGAAAAGAAGAGAAGCGAAAAGCCAAGGAGAAAAGAAAAGATATAAGCATCTGAATGCAGAGTTCCAAAGAATAGCAAGAAGAGATAAGAAAGCCTTCTTCAGCGATCAATGCAAAGAAATAGAGGAAAACAACAGAATGGGAAAGACTAGAGATCTCTTCAAGAAAATTAGAGATACCAAGGGAACATTTCATGCAAAGATGGGCTCGATAAAGGACAGAAACAGTATGGACCTAACAGAAGCTGAAGATATTAAGAAGAGATGGCAAGAATACACAGAAGAACTGTACAAAAAAGATCTTCACGACCCAGATAATCATGATGATGTGATCACTAATCTAGAGCCAGACATCTTGGAATGTGAAGTCAAGTGGGCCTTAGAAAGCATCACTACGAACAAAGCTAGTGGAGGTGATGGAATTCCAGTTGAGCTGTTTCAAATCCTGAAAGATGATGCTGTGAAAGTGCTGCACTCAAT
>SJYT01063677.1:96199-117351 GCA_006410635.1 Cephalophus harveyi
TGTGGTGTTGGAGAAGACTCTTGAGAGTCCCTTGGACTGCAAGGAGATCCAACCAGTCCATTCTGAAGGAGATCAGCCCTGGGATTTCTTTGGAAGGAATGATGCTAAAACTGAAAGTCCAGTACTTTGGCCACCTCATGCGAAGAGTTGACTCATTGGAAAAGACTCTGATGCTGGGAGGGATTGGGGGCAGGAGAAGAAGGGGACAACTGAGGATGAGATGGCTGAATGGCATCACTGACTCGATGGACGCGAGTCTGAGTGAACTCTGGGAGTTGGTGATGGACAGGGAGGCCTGGCGTGCTGCGATTCATTGGGTCGCAAAGAGTTGGACACGACTGAGCGACTGAACTGAACTGAACTGATGAAGTGTAGGAGGTTTCCAGATTTGAAGACGAAATCATTTTTTATGCAATCTGTGATGATGGAAAAGTATTTATTTTTATTTTTTTCCAAATGAAGAGAGTGAAGGATTGAAGTATCTTGTATTCACTTTAGAGTTCATTAGTAAGAAACCTCCAATAAAAGGAAGGAAAATGTCAGACATCTGATATCAAAAGATCACAAGGCTTCCAATTTAGCCACATAGTGTTTTTTAAATTTATTTTTTAACTGGAGGAAAATTAGTTTGCAATGTTATGTTTGTTTCTGCCATGTGACAACACAAATCAGTCATAATTATACATATGTCCCCACCTCTTGAACCTTCATCCCCTCCCCCCATCTCACCCCTTTAGGTCATCACAGGACATCGAGCTGGGCTCCCTCTGCTATACAGTAACTTCTCGCCAGCTATCTATTTACACATGGTAATGTGGATATGTTGATGCTTCTTCCTCTGTTTGTCCCACTCTTTCCTTCCTCGACTGGGTCCACAAGTCCGTTCTTGACATCTGCTTCTTCATTCCTTCCCTAGGATGGGTTCTAGAAAACTGGTATTAATGAGCAGCATAGTTTTGAGAGAGAGGAATGGGCCGTCCTTCCTCTTTCCCCAGTGTGGATCAGCCTTCAACGTGCTGTGGGCAAGTCTGCCCTCATAGAGAGGGCCACACAGAGCCCTAGAGATGGTTACAGAGTTTGGTGACAGAATCTGTGAGCAAAGGATAAAGTAACTGAGGACAGTATTCCACAGGGATGTTAAGGAAGATGAGATAAGGCTGCAGAAGCTTTACCTCTTCTGAGAGGAGCCAGTATAAGCACCCTATGAAGAGCATCATTCCTATTTTCAAGGCCAACGAACTACATACATCCAAGACCCCACGTGTGGGTTCCAAGTTTTACCCATACCGGTATGGGTATGAGCCTATACCCATACCGGTCTGTGACTTTTGCATCCTCTTTTTCAGTTTTCATTTCTGCCTAGTGAACTCTGACCCGTTTGTTAAAGAACAGATTAGATATTTCCCCAGGGCTTTCTGTTCCCATACTCTATTATTTTTGCTTTATCATGAAATTTTGTTTTTCTCCCCTTGTATACTGGTACAGCTATTTGCTCTTTCCCTCATTAGATTTTAAGGGTCTTAGGATGAGGTTTCTGCTTATTCACCTTTTTATACTCACAGTGTCTGAACACAGTACTATTGAACAGATTAAGACATATCTGGTGGGCTTTCTCAGTGGCTCAGCAGGTAAAGGCTCTGCTTGCCAGTGGAGGAGACACAGGAGACATGAGTTCAATCCCTGGGTCGAGAAGATCCCCAGAGGAGGAAATGCAGCCCACTCCAGGATTCTTGCTGGGGAAATCCATGGACAGAGGAGCTGGGTTGGTTATAGTCCATGGGGTCGCAAAGTGTTGGACATGACTGAACAAGGCACAATGGTGTATTGAATTAACTATGAATCAAGTCCCCTAGTATTTACTATTGATTATTTGCTTATCTGATAATACAGGCCCAGAACTGAATATTCATTTCTGTGTTATAAGGAGCTGCCTCTAGGGAAAGTGGACATCTCCCTTTGGCTTCCTCGCCTCCCCTTTTGCCCCATCTCCACCCCCTTCAGCTCAGGGAGGGCGAATGCTGCTCTTTGGGGGGACTGGTCCCACCCAGGGTCACATTCCATGAGGACTACCTCTCTCCAGAGTTTCTTCTGACCTATTAGTATACCCCATTATTCAGGTGCTGGCCTGACGTTGCTCTCAGTGGGGAGAATCTTTGGCCATCCCTTCCTTTGCCCTTTTGACAAGTGGTTAAAGAGAAAGGCTCTTCTCCCCAGGGGAACATCTGCCCTATCACTTATCACACCTCTCATCACATCTCTGATTTCTGCTAGCTGATGAGACTCAGGACAAGTCAGATTACACAAACTCTGTTATAAATGTGGGGACAAACTTGCTCTCAGTTCAGTTCAGTTCAGTCACTCAGTCATGTCTATTTGCGACCCCATGGACTGCAGCACGCCAGGCTTCCCTGTCGATTAACAACGCACGGAGCTTGCTCAAACTCATGTCCATCAAGCTGGTGATGCCATCCAATCGTCTCATCCTCTGTCATCCCCTTCTCCTCTTGCCTTAAATCTTTCCCAGCCTCAGGGTCTTTTCAAATGAGTCATTTATTCCCATCAGGTGGCCAAAATATTGGAGTTTCAGCTTCAGCATCAGTCCTTCCAATGAATATTCAAGACTGATTTCCTTTAGGATGGACTGGTTGGATCTCCTTGCAGTTCAAGGGACTCTCAAGTCTTCTCTAGCACCACAGTTCAAAAGCATCAATTCGTCGGTGCTCAGCTTTCATTATGGTCCATCTCTCACATCCATACATGACAACTGGAAAAGCCATAGCTTTGACTAGACAGACCTTGTCAGCAAACTAATGTCTGTCGTTTTTAATATGCTGTCTAGGTTGGTCATAGCTTTTCTTCCAAGGGGCAAGCATCTTTTAATTTCATGGCTGCAGTCAATATCTGCAGTGATTTTAACCAAGAAAATAAAGTCTGTCTGTTTCCATTGTTTCCCTATTTGCCAGGAAGTGGTGGGACCATATGCCATGATCTTAGTTTCTTGAATGTTGAGTTTTAAACCAACTTTTTCATTCTCCTCTTTCACTTCCATCAAGAGGCTCTTTCATTCTTCTTTGCTTTCTGTCATAAGAACAGTGTCATCTGAGTATCTGAGGTTGTTGATATTTCTCTCGGCAATCTTTATTTCAGCCTGTGCTTAATCCACCCTGTCATTTCGCTTGATGTACTCTGCATATAAGTTAAATTAGCAGGGTGACAATATACAACCTTGACGTGCTCCTTTCCTATTTTGGAACCAGTCCGTTGTTCCATGTCTGATTCTACTGCTGCTTCTTAACCTGCGTACAGATTTCTCAGGAGGCAGGTCAGGTGGTCTGGTAGTCCCATCTCTTAAAGAATTTTTCCACAGTTTGTTGTGATCCACACAGTGAAATGCTTTGGCATAGTCAAGAAAGCAGAAGTAGATGTTTTTCTGGAACTCTCTTGCTTTTTGATGTTCCAGTGGGTGTTGGCTATTTGATCTCTGGTTCCTCTTCCTTTTCTAAAACCAGCTTGAACATCTGGAAGTTCTCGGTTCACATACTGTTGAAGCTTGGCTTGGAGAACTTTGAGCATTACTTTACTAGCGTGTGAGATGAGTGCAATTGTGCAGTAGTTTGAGCATTCTTTTGCATCGCTTTTCTTTGGGATTGGAATGAAAACTGACCTTTTCCAGTCCTGTGGCCACTGCTGAGTTTTCCAAATTTGCTGGCATATTGACTGCAGTACTTTCCCAGCATCATCTTTTAAGATTTGAAATAGCACAGCTGGAATTTGATCACCGCTACTAGCTTTGTTCGTAGTGATGCTTCCTAAGGCCCACTTGACTTCACATTCCAGGATGTCTGGCTCTAGGTGAGTGATCACACCATCATGGTTATTTGGGTCATTGAGATCTTTTTTTTTACAGTTCTTCTGTGTATTCTTGCCTCCTTTTCTTAATATCTTCTGCTTCTGTTAGGTGCATACTATTTCTATCCTTTATTGTGCCCATCTTTATATGAAGTGTTTCTTTGATACTTCTAATTTTCTTGAAGAGATCTCTAGTCTTTCCCATTCTATTGCTTTTTTCTGTTCCTTTGCATTGATCTCTGAGGAAGGCTTTCTTATCTTGCCTTGCTGTTCTTTGGAACTCTGCATTCCAAATGCACTCTGCATTCCAACTTGGTCTAGTTGGTTCTTTTTTCCTGCCTCCAGCCCAGGCGAAAAGACTTAATTCACATGCTTTGCATAACTCAGAGGAGAATTTATTGTGATCTTAACTCATTGGATAATTTATTGTTATCTGGAGTCAAATTCCTAACTTGTAATAAAGTGCCCTTAATCCTGCTTTGAGCTTAATACATATGTTTCATTAGTCACCCTTTAACAGAGAGAAGACTTCTCTAGGACATGTTTGAAACCCGAACAGATATTTGAGACTTGTTCCCCAGCTGTGTGTCTCACTATCTATGAATCATTATCTTCATGCCCAGTTTGAAATGATTCACCTAAGTCAGGGTTCATCATGACTGGGATAACTACTCTTTTGGGCAATCAATATATATGGAGGAAAATGTTTCACAATTTATAAAGATCTGTAATATATTTCTATACATAGTCTCCTAGGGCCATCTCATCTCTGCTATAAAGCTGATCATGATCTCCTCTGCTTCCTTCATAAAGAACTCAATATTCTAGTTATGCTGAGCCCCTTTCAGTTTCTTCAGCAACCGTTTTCATTCTCTAACTCACTTCCATATATTTTGTATGTGTGTGTTAGTTGCTCAGTCATGTCCAACTCTTTGCGACCCCATGGACTGTAGCCCACCAGGCTCCTTTGTCCGTGGGATTCTCCAGGCAAGAGTACTGGAGTGGGTTGCCATTTCCTTCTCCAATATTTTGTATATGTTGATTAATTTTAATTTTTGCTTCCTGAGACCTCTACCAATTCTTTTCTAACTCTACAGACTCTCAAGTAATGACTTATTTGTATATACCACTGTATCTCCACATTGAATTTAAGAATTTCTGCCAGATCTGTGTCTTTGAGGAAATTATAAAAATTAATAGGCAAAACAATAACACCTTCTTCTTTAATATAATGTTCAGTTAATTGAAAAGTACTCTCTGCAAGAATAAAGCACATCTGAATATATATTTAAAACAGTTAAAAGATACCATTTTAAAAGTAAAATTAGTCATTGTCTAAACTTTTGATTGAAAGCTCAATTTATTTTTAGGATTTTCATAGCTGTTTGTACTTTTATAGAGCAATCTATCTGAGGCTTAAATAATTTCTTCTGAATTTGAAGATAGATTTTAAAATATTATTTATAAAATGAATCTAAATAGTTTCATTATATATACAGATATACACATACACATGTGCACTTAATATGCACTACATGTTTCTCTAATGAAACATTATGGCTCAATGGAATTAAAATTAATTCATGTGCAGGGAAATACCTAGTCTTTGAGCCTTATCTTTTCAGCCATCCAGTCTCTTGAGAAAGCAAATTTTGCCCAGACACAAAAGAAAAATGTACTATTAAAATGCAATTCAGAAGTGATAAAAAGTGTAAGTGCAGCAGCCGGTTCACAGCACCCCCTCTGTATACTAAGGGACATTGGGGCCACATTAATTTTTTGTGTGAGTGTTGTCCATCCCATGAGCAAATTAGCACTGGAAGGACCATAATCTGTCTTACATGAGAGCTCTTTTCCCAAGGGCATATATAATGCATGCTTGTGTAATTTTGTATATTCAAAGCTCTGTGTTCTGTTTATTTTTTATCTTAAATAGATGTAGAGAGTATTTTCTTAGGAAAAATATTTAAAAGGAATTTCTTAATAAACATTAAAAAGAAATTGTAGAGAGGTGTGAAACTTGATGAAATAACACATTTCCTAAGCTTATTATTTTTTAAACAAATTCATGAATATAATGGGAGAAATTTCAATTGAATTGGGATTTTTAAAAAGGCCTTTCCTTGTCTCTGTCTCTTATACACATCTAAATGTGTATAAGAGACAGTTCTTCCACATTTTGGCAATTATGAATAAAGATACTGTAAACATCCACGTACAGATTTTTGTGTGGACATTACCTTTTCAGCTACTTTGGGTAAATACCAAAGAATGTGATTGCTGGTTTGTGTAAAGAGTAAGTTTAGTTTTGTAAGAAATAGCCATACTGTCTTTCCAAGTATCTGTATTATTTTGCATTTGTTATATCAGCATTTGCCCCCCAATTTTTTTAACCTCAATTTCATTTTTTCTGTGTCTGAATTTCAAAGTATTTTTCTTGGCAGAATATTTAATTTAGTTGTAAATTAAATACTTACTTCCCAGTGCTTGCTTTTTTCCCTCTAAAAGTTTTTTGTATTTCAAACAGGATCTAGCTCCAATATTATTGATACCATGTCTCCTCTGATTATATTAATTAAAATTTTCTGATGTTTACTCCTCTTTCCTGTATTATATGTTTCTTCTAGATTATCTCTTATATTTGTATATGAGTTTTTCTTCCATCTTGATGTTAGTTGCTCAGTTGTGTCCGACTCTTTGTGACCTCATGGACTATAGCCCACTAGGATCCTCTGTCCGTGGGATTCTGCAGACAAGGATACTGGAGTGGGTTGCCGTTCCCTTCTCCAGGGGATCTTCCCAACTCAGAGATCAAACCCAGTTCTCCAGTATTGGCAGGCAGATTCTTTATCGTGTGAGCCAAGGCCTAATTAAACCATGGAATTCTCCAGGCAAGAATACTGGAATGGGTAGCCACTCCCTTCTCCAAGGGATCTTCCCAACCCGGGGATTGAACCCAAGTCTCTTGCATTGCAGGCAGATTCTTTACCATCTGAGCCACTAGGAAAGCCCTCCATCTTGGTAGTTTCCCCAAATGACAATCCATTCATAAATTCACATTAAAAAGGAAACTCTAACCATCAGATTAAAAAGTGTATTTGTGTGTGAGAGTGGCTTATTTGACCGATAGACACTGGGATATGACCTTTTAATTAAGAAATTTCCAAATGTTGATATTTGAAGTTGTTGCACTGGGAACTCTCAGTATCTTTTGAGAAGAAACAGTTAGTCTTCTGAAATCTATTAGTCAAGCTGCCAGGTCACTTCAAGAGGGGCAAGGGAAGAGTTCAGTGAGTAATCTTTGAATTAGAATTCATATATTTCATTTGGTGCCTCACTCTGGCCTGCTTGCCTCACCCCAGAGCTTTCTGATATAATATTTATGAGAATATACTCTTTTTATGAATATATGAATTGGGAGAGAAAGTGGGAGGGGGGGTTGCATAGGTTTCTCACCTGTTTTCAGCTTTATTCTTCGCTCTCACCCATTGCAGTAGCTTCCAGAATCTTCCAGGATTCTGCAGGACTAATGGCATAATTTCTCTTTGGCCTCTTCCTCTTTTGGAACTCGACTTTTCTATCTGCATTCCACCTGCCAAAAATTTGTTAGCATTTTCCTCTTCTGTTTTTTCTCTTTTGTCCTCTTTCCTATGAACTTATAACTTAAAAAAAAAAAAATTCCTTTACTCTTATTTCAGAAGGTTTTGATGAGGGATTAAGCAATTCATCAGGTTATACTATAAATGTATCATAATCTTAGATGTTCTGTGAGAGTTTAAAATTTTTATTTTTAGGTTGATCAAAATAACATTAAAACTAATAATGATAATGATGATGGTGATGATGATAGTGGTGCCGATACTGAGAGCTATAAGTAGCTATAAGCTACTTCTACTTTTGCAATACCATTATTTATTGAATACTTCCTTACTGTTTTCAGCACCATGTTAAGTTTTGTGTATATTAAGTTGTTCATTTGTGGCTCAAATGGTAAAGAATCTGCCTGCAATGCAGGAGACCTGGGTTTGATCCCTGGGTCAGGAAGATCCCCCAAAGAAGCGAGTGATGATCCACTCCATATTCTTTCCTGAGAAAAAAATCCCATAGATAGAAGAGCCTGGTGGGCTACAGTTCATGGATTCTCAAACAGTTAGATGTTATTGAGCAACTAACACTTTCCTTCCAGTTTACTCCATAGCATGAGGGAACACAGATGGCAGGGGCAAAGCTAAGATGCAAATATAGGTCTGACTGACTCAAAAGCTTCTTTATCCATACTCTGTACCAAGAATGCTTTTATTATTTGGGTAAGTTAAGATATGAAGAAAGCCCATTTCAATGAGTGTTGCCAATGGTAGCCATCCTTTATATTTGGGGAATACCATCTTATTAAGGGCATTTTTACTTATGTGATGAGTTTTGAGTTACTTGGCACAATTAATTAATTAATTAACCTTTTCTATATTTAGCAAATATTTGAGACCCACAAAATTCTGTAAAATTTTAGTGTCTCCATTTGTGGAATAAGAAATGTAGATACATAGAAGTTAGTAACAGAGATAGTCAGTGGCCAAGATTGAAGTGAAGACCTGGTGTTCTGATTCCAAGCCATGTGTTATTTTCCCTATAATTTATGACTTCTTTAAATTCTTTTTTTTTAGTCAAATGTCTCTACAAATCAAATTAAGACGATTGCCTTAATGTTCTTTCAGGTTTTTGCCATTTTCTTCCTATCATAAAAACAAACAATACGTCCCGACAATGCATTTATCAAGCAAATATGGTCCTGATGCTTATGGAACTCAACATTTCCGAGATGAAAATCCTAAGAGATGGATCTGTAACAAGGTGAGTCAGTGCAACATTAAAAAGAAAATAATGTTTCTTTGAAAAGGCTAAAAACGGACACTGATTATAGCAAATATACTCTCATTACAACTAACACTCTCCTGGTTACAGAATTATTTTTAGCTATTTTATAGGAAGATAGGGCAGCTTACTGTGTCAGTAAGAGGTTTAAGTTTGTTTGTGGATTTTTTGGTTGTTGTGTTCTTGTGTTTTATGGTTCGGCCACCCTGTGGTCAATGGCATGGATCATTAGCTTTGGCAAAGCCAATTAGGGTCAAGTCTGAACCTGTGGAATAGTGTTAAGCTAACTCTCAGGCATGGAGATCAGTGCTTCCTTGCTTTCTTTCAACCTCTGTGTGTATGTAGACAGGTATGTAGGAAAGAAGGAAGAAGAAAGGAAGGGAAAAAGGAAGGAGGGGAGGGGAGGAGGGAAGAAGGAAGGAAGGAAGGGGAGATATATGTGATATCCTATCTATATATATGACATAGAAAAGGAAAAAGCAGATAAATATTTACTTTTGGATTCCAGAATTACAGTTACTAGCACTTAAATTAAAATTTCTAAAATGGGAAAACACCTACCGACATGTTTTACACAATAGGAGGTAACAAGGAAAGTTCTTACTAGGTTTTTAACCTATTGTCTAGCAATTAGAAACTCAAACTTACTCATGTCAAAATTATACAGATAAAGTGGAGCAGGAAATTATATTCTGGAAAGGGCCTAGAGCTACTGAGTTCCATACACTACCAGGCCTATTGTTTCTATTAGTAGGCTGTCATTAAGGATTTATTCATTTACACACAGTCTCTTACCAAAGGGATTTAAGACACCTTGCTTGCATGCATGCGTGCTAAGTTGCTTTAGTCATGTTCAACTCTTTGCGACCCTATGAACTATAGCCCACCAGGCTCTTCTGTCCATGGAATTCTCCAGGCAAGAATGCTAGAGTGGGTTGCCATGCCCTTCTTCAGGGGATCTTCCCAATCCAAGGATCGAACCCATGTATCCTGCATTGCAGGTGGCTCTGCTGAGCCACCAGAAAAGACCCTGAGGGCACCTTATCAAATGGCAAATACAACATAGGCCATATTCTAGAAATTTAAACACGGGGAAACAATCTTAGATGAGAAGAGCACCTATGCCCACAAAATAAAGGGGGACTGGGAGGAGGGCATGGCAACCCACTGCAGGATACTTGCCTGGAGAATCCCATGGACAAAGCAGCTAGGTGGGCTGCAGTCCTTGGAGTTGCAAAGAGCCTCACATGACTGAGCAATGAGCATGCTTGCACGTGACTATGGCGATCAGAGACTTAGGAAATGCCAACTGTTGGTATCTAAGATGCAGAGAACAAAAGTTGCAGAAGCATCCTCACTGCTCAAGTGAAAGAAACATGTAGACCTTTAAAGGAAATGATATCTTTCTTTACCAAATTCTAAGAAAAGTTCTTTTTTAAGGACATTGTAAATAATGGCATTGTCAAAAGGAACTCATGCTTGGACTCCTTAGGAAGTCGCTTTTTCTTTTGTAGCTGCTAAGTCTTTTTGTTTTGTTGTTGTTGTTTTTTTAAATAGTCTTCTAGAACACTAAACAGTAATTCCATGGCATAAGGAATATGTACAATGAGTAGTTCAATCTGGTCCACTGACTGATAAACTTGAAAGTTGATAACAATATTATTAAATAAAAAATCCATAGCAAGACTATGCTAGGCATTTGTTTTTTACCTAATATGCAGCCATTCAGAATATAGGGTAAATATGATTTTTAAACATTTTAATTTTGTATTTTGAATGTACATAATGTGATCTACATCTCATTTTTCTATTTGACATGAATTTTATTTTTTGCTGTAAAGCCATCAGCATTCTATTTAATTCAAGGAAATTCTCATTTCATTTCCTTAAAATGTAAATGACTTACCTTAAGACACTGCACTACTTCAGTATAAGAAAAATCCTTGTGCCAGTGTTTCTTTCCTAAAATAATATGGTTCTTTTGGGTTTTATGCCATAGGTTTATTCATATGTTTGACATATTCCAAGACTATGCATTTATCTCACTAGATTAATCAAGTTATAGTACTCTTGGATATTCACTAAAAAAAAAAAAGTTTATTTTGTTCTTTTGGAGGAATCATTGCTGCCTCTGTATACTTTTAGAAAGTACACATACTTGAAAAGTTAATGACAAATAATCATTCTTGTAGATCCTGAAAACTAAGAAAGTTAGAGATTCCTTATGTCTTAATAAATCATTAATCCACTTGCACAAAATCACATAGAAAGATATTAAATGCAAATTTAATTTTATTCCTCATTTCCTTCATTTCCACTTCCTCTGATCTCTTAAAATAACCTTATTAGATTGACAAATTATTCCTGTGTAGCCAATGGATTCTACAAAGTACAAGGGTGGCCATTCTATTGTTTCTATGAAAATATTTTATGTTTTGACTTGCTGCTCAGTGATCTGGGTGAACTTGTGCCCAATAAATGATTAAAAGCCTACTGATTTTTCTTTATTTTATATAAAACTTTGTTTATTGATTTTGGAGACATGCTGCTGCTGCTGCTGCTAAGTCGCTTCAGTTGTGTCCGACTCTGTGAGACCCCATAGACGGCAGCCGATGAAGGATTGTTTTAAGTGAGTTGTTGAGTTCCAAATGTTAAAGAGGGAAAAGACTGGTGTAGTTTTATGCTGCTTCTATTGGAAGATAGACTGTTTACAAATATTTAAATACACATAAGATTTAGTTGAATGCATTAGATTTACTGAAATTAAGAAACAAATATATTTGGTTCCTGTTCTCCACTCTTTGCATCATGTTTTAAGTTTGTCTGCCTGGAAAATTTTTTTCTCTTTTGTTTTCTTTAAGCATGGAGGTTGTAACTGTCAGGCCATTTGTTATACAACTAAGATAAAGGGTGTACGTTGAGAGAAAAGTAAAATGTTTTCTTTCTCTAATCATATTCACATTAAATCAGTTAATAAATAGTATTTAATATTTTTGTTTTATTTTAATGCTATTAACATGAACAATATAGGAAGACATCACAAAGTCAGCAGATTAATAACAAATAATATAATTTTCCTGACAGGATGAAAATCAATAATGAAAAATAATATATATCATTTTTTGAATTTATGGAAATCAGTAATAAAGTATACATATCATATAACTTACTCATATTTCTTTTATCTAACTGTAAAATGCTCCAAGTTAATTGTTAGAGTCTAGGTCTGTGTCTTAAATGGTCAAACTTTTTTTAAGTTCACCTAAAGACTTTGTATTTATAAATTCTTTGTTGTGCTGATCTCAATATCTGAAAGAGAAATGAAATTAAATAAGTAGAATCTATCAGTCACCATTAATTTCATCTATCTGACTAGGTCTAAAAGAGTTGGCCAAGAAAAAATTGTCTACTAAAAACATTCTTTTGATTGTCAAAACATCTGAACATGTTCATATTTACTGAAGCAGAAATGATAGTCTCAGGCCTTTATCTGAATAAGAATGAGTTTCATATGCATTTTGGACAACTGACTATAATAGAACCACTTCATGTTTTCCCGTATTTGCAAAATTCAAGAAGAGACTTTTAAGATGGTTCATGTTGACAGAGCTTCTCCTCCTATGCCTTATTATAGGTGAATTATAGCAGTAGATCAGCCCTTTTGTGTTATTTTCACATGCATTTTGGTCCTAAACAGAATTTTATAAGCTACAAAGCATAAAAATATCTAGTACTCCAAAGAATTAATTTAGAGAGCCTAAGCATATTGCACAGAACATAAAGTTGACCTTTACCGTCGACGGCGTTTGGAATGGAGTGGGATGTGGAACACATCATAGATTTAATGTGGCACGTCGCTGTCTGCAGAAACTTGGGTGGGACTGTGACTGCTTGCCCATAGCACCCGGTGATTGAATCTGCTGTCACCAGCATCCTGATAATAATGAACACCCAGCTCAACGACCGTGATTATGATTATCATAATTGATGTGCAAGAGCAGTGTGTGGGGATCATTACAGCTGAACTGTACATCAGAGAAACATGCCTCAGTTATGGATAATTTTACTCTTATGCATTGATTGGGATAAAATATGCCTTTCTCTTTAAACAGACCAGCTTCATATAATTTTAAGAATCTTTCTGTACACGCTGATGGATGATTATGTGTCTGCTGAAAACAGCCCCCGACAGTTGTTTGTTTTGTGTTGTTTCATTTCATTAGTAAATGTAAACAATTAAATAATTAAGTGTAATTGAGGGAAAATATTTTGCTTAGGAGGATGGTCTTCAATAATCAAATATTCAGTTTAAATGCTTTTTCTGTCTCTCTGACGATATATCTGGGACTAAAGTTCTTCAGCGTTCTCCCTCTGATTATCCTTGTACCTGAATTCCAGAGGTCAGCAGCCATCAGGGAAAATATAAGCTTGTACAATTCTTTATTATAAAGTATTGTGCATTTGAATATGCATACATTTTTGCATATACTCCAGTTTATTATGCCTTTAGGACAGAACCACTATTGTGTTATACTATATTGAAAAATAGTGTTTAACCTATAGAATAGTTTGGATATGTAGTGTTGAGATGTATAAATTTACACTTCCTTAGCTTTTTCATCAATATTTTGTTTCAGATAGGTTTGTTACATTGTGTGGAAAATTTCAATTATAGTCCTAAAAATGAGTTCAAGAGTTTCTGATTTTAATTTTAACTCATGAATAAATATGATATTAATATGTGCAGTGATGTTTCCAAGATTTTCAGTAGATTAGAACTGACCATATTAGTCTGTAATTATTAACCTAAGTGGGCTTCCCTGGTGACTCAGCGGTAAAGAATCTGCCTGCCAGTGAAGGAGATGCGGGTTCAGTCCCTGGGTTGGGAAGATCCTCTGGAGGAGGGCATGGCAACCCACTCTAGTATTCTTGCCTGGAAAATTCCATGAATAGATGAGCCTGTCGGGCTACAATCCATGGTGTTGCAAAGAGCCAAACACGACTTAGTGATTAAACAATATCAACCTAAGTACTCAATTTGTCTTTGAGTCTAAAATATTACCTTTGAGTGATGAGCAAACATAATGTAACACATTTTTATAAGAACCATGGTAAACGTTTTTTTTTTTTTTAATTTTATTTTGTGACTACAATAAAGTCCGAGATTGAGAGATTGCTCCATTAGATTAATAACTGTACAGCCCAAGAGAGACTATGGCAAACGTTTCCTCTGAGGTCTGTAAACTTTACATCACCCTGGGTAAGATGCTTGCCCTCGATATGCCGCCGTGCCCTATGCTGTAGGGCACCATCTTTGTTTGACAGCTAGAGGAGTTGCAGCTTGCCTATATATTTTCTTTCTGAAAGTTTTTAATCTCAGTGTGATTCTTGAACTTATTTACTTTTTTCCACTCAACTCAGATCCAAGGGTGAGATGGTTATATATGCTCAAAGTCTCCCTAATAGGATCTTTTTCTTTTTATACTTCATCTACTGAAAATATTATTTTTCAGGAATGCTGGATTTTATACCATGTTCTCTAGTCTAACCTCTTGCTGTACCGAAGGCCCAGATATCTATTTCTTGACCATGTGCCATATTATGCCCAGACTCTGGAACTCTATGGATGTGTATATACCATGTGACATAAGCTGACTATCTCACTCACTGGAATGCACTTTCTTGTCAGTTCTTTCTTCCAAGGAATCCCCTTAATCTTTCCCCAGGTCATTTATGCATTAAAAAGATCTTAACATCTTTTATCTAGAATTTTTAGGTCATAGGTTTCTTGAAACCTCCAGTTTTCTGAAAGTACTGATACTTTATCTCAAATATTGGAAATATTTTTGCTAGATATAATAACAAATGGTTAATTCTGTGGAATTATTTTAAAGGGGATTGGTTCTATTATTATGTACTTCATTTAGTTCAGTTTTAATTTGCTGTGAAATTTTTGCAGAATCTTTATTATTTTATATTAACTCTGTTCTTTAATGCACCAAACTTTTGTATATTATACATATGTTTTATTCTGTTGAATTTTTTTTTTGGCTTTTAAGGCTTTTTTTAAAAGTTGTAGTTGATATACAGTATTATATAAGTTACAAGTGTACAGCATAGTGACTCACAATTTTTAAAGGTTGTGCTCTATTTATAGTTATTGTAGAATATTGGCTATTTTTCCTGTGTTTACAGTATAACTTTATAGCTTATTTTATACATAATAGTTTGTACATTTTAAAAATATCTTTATTATGTGTCCAAATGATACAGAATACTAGAATATTATTTATAAAATAATAAATTAATGAAATCTTTACCTGGCTTAGAGAGAAGACATTCCTGTTATTTAGAAGTCTTGTGTGGTACTCTCAATGATTCCATCTTTTCTGTTTCCAACGAGAGAGACCTGCTATCCTGAATTTTAAATACTTCCTTTGCTTTTATGCTTTTATTACATATTTGTATTCCTGAGCAATAGCTAGTTTTGCATATCTTAGGCATTTTATATAAATGTATTTGTATAAATGTGTAAATCAAATCACGTGTATTTTTCAAACAGCTTTCTATACCACACACTTGCTGTGTATGCATGCATGCATGCTAAGTTGCTTCAGTCATGTCTGATTCTTTGTGACCCTATGGACTGTAGAAGGCTTTGCTGTCCCTTGGATTCTCCAAGCAAGAATACTGGAGTGGGTGGCCATGCCCTCCTCCAGGGAATCTCCTCCACCCAGGGATTGAACCCATGTTTTATGTCCTCTGCATTAGCAGGCGGGTTCTTTACCCTAGCACCACCTGGTAAGTCCTCTTACCATGTATAGTGAAAGTGAAAGTCGCTCAGTCGTGTCCAACTCTTTGCAACCTCATGGACTATACAGACCGTGGAATTCTCCAGGCCAGAATACTGGAGTGGGTAGCCTTTCCCTTCTCCAGGGCATCTTCCCAACCCATGGATCGAACCCAGGTCTCCCACCTTAGGGTGGATTCTTTACCAGCTGAGCCACCACGGAAGCCCTTTGAAGGTGAAGGTGAAGTAGCTCAGTCGTGTCCGACTCTTTGCGACCCCATGGACTGTAACCTACTAGGCTTCTCCGTCCATGGGATTCTCCAGGCAAGAATACTGGAGTGGATTGCCATTTCCTTCTCCAGGGGATCTTCCCAACCCAGGGATCGAACTCGGGTCTCCCGCATTGGAGGCAGACGCTTTAACCTCTGAGCCACCAGGGAAGCCACGGAAGCCCTTTACTTGCATTTAGTTTTTTCCACTGTTGTAAAGTATTCTACACATGAGTTGCCACAGTTTATCCATTTTATTGGAGAAAAATATGCATTACTTGCAGCTGCTCTAATCAACCATTTTGATGTAACTATTATGTTGATTCCTTTATAAATCTCCTGGTTCACATGAGAGAAATGTTTTACTGATTATAGGATATATATTGAATACATTTTCAAATTTGTTCCATAAGATTATATTTTACAAAGAACTGTTCGGATTTAGTTTACAACAGTGATACTACAGTAGTCCTTCCGTTATTTATTATTGTCAACCTTAAAATTTTTTGCTGATTGGATAGATATGATGTTACGTATTAGTTAGCATTTCCTTGATTTTAATGAAGTTCAACTTTCTTATCCAAGAGCACACATCTCTCAATAGTTGTTTTCTCACATGGATTCTACACGTTTATTAGACTTATTAGACTTTATTAGACTTATTCCTAAGAAACTTATATTTTATTGTGATTGTGAAAAGCTCTTTTTTTTTCCGTTCATTTTCTAACACACTCTTGTCATACAGTCTTTTGTGTTCTTCATATGTACCTTTTTTTTTTTTATATGTACTTTTGTTACTATGTTAGTCCGCTCAGGTTGCCATAACAAAATACCACAGACCTGGTGGGCTTTATTTGTTTTTTCACAATCCAGGGGGCCAGAAGTCCAAGATCAAAGTGCTCTCGGAGTTGGTTTCTGGTGAGGCCTCGCTTGCTGGCGCTCTTACCGTGGTGTCCTCAGGGCATCTTCGGTGTGCATCACCATTTTATTGGAGAAAAATATGCATTACTTGCAGCTGCTCTAATCAACCATTTTGATGTGACTATTATGTTGATTCCTTTATAAATCTCCTGGTTCACATGAGAGAAATGTTTTACTGATTATAGGATATATATTGAATACATTTTCAAATTTGTTCCATAAGATTATATTTTACAAAGAACTGTTCGGATTTAGTTTACAACAGTGATACTACAGTAGTCCTTCCGTTATTTATTATTGTCAACCTTAAAATTTTTTGCTGATTGGATAGATATGATGTTACGTATTAGTTAGCATTTCCTTGATTTTAATGAAGTTCAACTTTCTTATCCAAGAGCACACATCTCTCAATAGTTGTTTTCTCACATGGATTCTACACGTTTATTAGACTTATTAGACTTTATTAGACTTATTCCTAAGAAACTTATATTTTATTGTGATTGTGAAAAGCTCTTTTTTTTTCCGTTCATTTTCTAACACACTCTTGTCATACAGTCTTTTGTGTTCTTCATATGTACCTTTTTTTTTTTATATGTACTTTTGTTACTATGTTAGTCCGCTCAGGTTGCCATAACAAAATACCACAGACCTGGTGGGCTTTATTTGTTTTTTCACAATCCAGGGGGCCAGAAGTCCAAGATCAAAGTGCTCTCGGAGTTGGTTTCTGGTGAGGCCTCGCTTGCTGGCGCTCTTACCGTGGTGTCCTCAGGGCATCTTCGGTGTGCATCCAGGGAACGAGTGTGTTGTGGTTGGTGTCCCTCCCTCTTCTAATAAAGACACCAGCTCTATCAGACTATTCTGGTGTCAGACTTTCTAGTTTCAAATGACTGCTTATGTGCCTGATTTTGAGCAGTTTATTTAACTTCCCTATATCTGAGTTTTCTCATCTTTGGAAAGGAGAACTATTTACCTGCCTTACACTGTTATGATGACTGAATTAGGAAATCATATTAATTACTTAGAAGAATACCCAACAAAGTAAATACTGTATATTTAGCTGTTATTGTATTTATGATCTTTTAAATTTTCTATTTCATTAATATATTTTGACCACTTATGTTATGGTGATCTTCTAAATCTCTAATACTGTCTGTATCATTTAAAATTTAACCATTATTAGCCCTGTTTTCACATATTGAAATTACAGTAAAAGCTATAGGCATAGCTCATTTTATTGTACTTTGCCACATCACCCTTTTTGGATATTGCATTTTTTAAAAAACAAATTGAAGGCTGTGGCAACCCTTCATTGAACAAGTTTATCAGCTGCATTTTCCCAGCAGCATTTGCTTACTTCATGTTTCTGTGTCACATTTTGGTAAATATCACCATATTTCAAACTTTTTTTATGGTTTCAAACTTTATATTTATGGTTATTCTATGATGAGTGATTTTTGATGTTACTATTTTATTATTTTGGGGCACCAGAAACCATGCTAATGTAAGACAATGAACTTAATTGATAAGTGTTGTGTGTGTTCTGACCGCTCCACTGACTGGTCATTCCCCTATTTCTCTCCCTGTCCGCTGGTGTCCCTATTCCTTGAGACACAAAAATATTGAAATCAAGTCAATTAATAACCTTACAATGGTCTCTAAGTGTTCTAAAGGAAGAATCATATGTTTCTTACTTTAAATCAAAAGCAAGAAATGGCTAAGTTTAATGAGGAAAGCATGTCTAAAGCCAAGATAGGCTGAAACCTAGGCCTTGTGAACTGGTTGGCCAAGTTGTGAATGCAGAGGAAAAGTTCTTGAAAGAAATTAAAAGTACTGTTCTAGTTCATATAGAAGCAGCCTTATGGCCTATATGGAGAATGTTTTACTAATCTGGATAGAGGATCAAAGTGCCACAACATTGCCTTAAGCCAAAGCCTAATCCAGAGCAATCTCCTAACTGTCTTCAGTTCTGTGAAGTCTGAGAGAGGTGAGAAAGCTGCAGAAGAAAAGTTTGTAGGTAGCAGAGACTGGTTCATGAAGTCTAAAGAAAGAAACCATATCCATAACATAAAAGTGCAAGGTGAAGCCACCAAGTGCTAATGTATTAACAGAAGCTGCAGCAAGTTGTCAAGAAGATCTCTCTAAAATAATAAAGATGGCTACACTAAGCAGCAAAATTTCAGTGTAAATAAGACAACTTATAGTGGAAGAAAATGCCACCAGGGACTTTCATAGCTTGAGAGGAGAAGTCACTGCCTGATTCTGAGTTTCAAAGGTCAGGTAGACTCTCTTGTTAGGTGCTAATGCAGTCGGTGACAGAGTTGAAGCCAGTGTTCGTTCATCAGTCTGAAAATCCTAGGACCATTAAGAGTTATGCTAAGTCAACTCGGCCTGTGCTTTGTAGATGGAACAGCAAAGCCTGGTTGGCAGCACACCTGTTTACAGCATGTTTTACTGAGTAGTTTAAGCCCACTCTTGAGGCCTACTTCTCAGAAAAAAAATTTCCTTTCAAAATATTGCTGCTCATTGAAACATAGAGACATACTTTACTCATCACTCTAATAACCAGAGGATTCATTAAAAGTAGTTTTTCCTACATCATATGATCATAGGTTTATCCATCAAGAAAGGAAATCAAATCCTGGTAATGTTCTTTTCATAGCCAATGGTGGTATTTTTTTCTTTGAAAATCAGTAGTGGTTTTATTTTGAAAAAAGTCTTATTGTTTTGTAGTAGTTGGAAGGGGTTTAATTGGCAGTGGTGAGTTGAGGGTGGTTATACAGGAAGATCAGAAACCAAACTGCTTGGACCTTTCTTGGCTGAAATATGACATGGTCAGCACAGAGGAGCCCCCAAGAAGTTTCCATGTTGTGACTGTATTCCATGGGATGATAAGAAATAAATGTTAACAGTATATTGAAAAAAGAATTACAGCTCATTGACAGTGTACCTGGTCATATAAAAGATCTGACAGAAATGTACAATGAGATTAATATCTTTTTCATACCTGCTAACACAACATTCATTCTGCAGCCCATGAACTGAGTAATTTTGACTTTCAAGTTTTATTATTTAGGAAATACATTTTATATGGCTATCACTGCCATAGATAGTGATTCCTCTGATGGATCTGCGCAATGTCAATTGAAAACATTCTGGAAAGGATTCACCATTCTAGGAGCCATTAAGAACATTTGTAACTCATGGGAAGAAGTTTAAATATCAACATTAACAAGAGTTTGGCAAAAATTGATTCCAGCTCTTGTGGATACCTTTGAGGTATCAAGACTTCAGTGCAGGAAGTCACTTCAGGTAGCAAGAGACCTAGCCTTAGAAGTGGAGCCTGAAGACTAACTTGCTGCCATCTCTTGATAAAACTTGAATAAATAAGGAGTTTCCTCTATGGGCTGAGTAAAGAAACTGGTTTCTTGAGAGGAGAACTACTCCTGATGAAGATGGTATGTAGAATCATTGAAATGACTAAGGATGTAGAATGTGACATCAACTTAGTTGATAAAGCAAGTAGCAGGGTTTGAAGGGATTATCTCCAATTTTGAAAGAAGTGCTACTGTGGGTAAGATGCTATCCAACACCTCAGGGATAGTATCAGTGCTCAGGGAACTCTACTCAGTGTTTTGTGCCGACTGAAACGGGAAGGAAATCCAAAAAAGAGGGGATATATCTATAGCTGATTCACTTTGCTGTACAGTAGAAACTAACACAACATTGTAAAGCAACTGTACTCCAATAAAGATTAGTTAAGAAAAGAAAGTGAAAGTTGCTTCAGTTGTGTCTGACTCTATACAGTCCATGGAATTTCTCTGGCCAGAATACTGGAGTGGGTAGCTGTTTCCTTCTCCAGGGGATCTTCCCAACCCAGGAATCAAGCATGGATCTCCTGCATTATGGGTGAATTCTTTACCAGCTGAGCTACCAGGGAATCCCAACAGAAGAAAGTAATAGTAAACTAACATTAATAAATTGAGTCCTAGATAATTAAAAGATTAATTTGTTTTTATTAATTTAAATTCATTTCCTATACTACATGTTTTAATATTATACAAATTAAATGTTGAAGTTTAAGTATATCAAACATCTAACTTGTCTCACATGCTAGTAAAGTAATGCTCAAAATTCTCCAAGCCAGGCTTCAGCAATACGTGAACCGTGAACTCCCTGATGTTCAAGCTGGTTTTAGAAAAGGCAGAGGAACCAGAGATCAAATTGCCAACATCCGCTGGATCATGGAAAAAGCAAGAGAGTTCCAGAAAAACATCTATTTCTGCTTTATCGACTATGCCAAAGCCTTTGACTGTGTGGACCACAATAAACTGTGGAAAATTCTGAAAGAGATGGGAATACCAGACCACCTAACCTGCCTCTTGAGAAATCTGTATGCAGGTCAGGAAGCAACAGTTAGAACTGGACATGGAACAACAGACTGGTTCCAAATAGGA
>SJYT01063677.1:127148-177180 GCA_006410635.1 Cephalophus harveyi
ACCATTTCTGTCCTTTATCGAGCCCATCCTTGCATGAAATGTTCCCTTGGTATCTCTAATTTTCTTGAAGAGATCTCTAGTCTTTCCCATTCTGTTGTTTTCCTCTATTTCTTTGCATTGATCGCTGAAGAAGGCTTTCTTATCTCTTCTTGCTATTCTTTGGAACTCTGCATTCAGGTGCTTATATCTTTCCTTTTCTCCTTTGCTTTTCGCCTCTCTTCTTTTCACAGCTATTTGTAAGGCCTCCCCAGACAGCCATTTTGCTTTTTTGCATTTCTTTTCCATGGGGATGGTCTTGATCCCTGTCTCTTGTACAATGTCACGAACCTTCTTCTGTTTGCTGGTCTCTTCAGTGTCTGATTTCCGCCCTGACACAAGGTGGGTGGTGGTGTACACTTTTTTTAGGCTCACTTGTTCAGTCATGCTGTGGCGAGGGAGGGAATCTGCAAACAAATAACACTGGTGTGTGCTCGCAGTGTCTCAGCCACACTGGGCCTGCCCCCGCTTGCAACGCACACAGCTTAGGCTCTAGGCTGCTCCGCTGGGAACCATCTGAAGCCAACCCTCAGACGTTGGCTGCTTGCACCTCCCTGGTCTAAGCCGCTCAGGCGCAGGCACTCAGGTAGTCCTCAGAGGCACAGACTCAGTTGGGCCTGCATTTTGTGCCCTTCCCAGGTCCGAGTAGCTCAGGGGTTTGGCGAGCGCAGTGGCTGCAACTTATCGCCTCTCCTGTCCCTGCTGCTCAGCTTTCTGGGTATACAACTGGCACACCTTCTTAGGCAGATGATAACTGTCCAGAACCCCAAGAATTCTTAGTTAGCAAAGAAGCCTGTTTGCAGTTTGGTAGTTGATGTCCCTCTGGGGCTGCTATTGCCCCCTTCCTGCCCTTCCGGCTCTGGCTGCCTGTCACCGGAAGGGGATGTTCTGCAGCCGGCTAATTCTGTTCCATCCTTTGTTCTGTGCGTGGTCCTGGCTGTGTCTTATGTTAGAGCTTTTTGCGTGGTAGTATCCCACAGTCTGGTTTGCTAGCCCAAGTTAGTTCGCTCTGGTTACACTCGGGGCATTTGGGCCCGATCCTTAAAATGCAATGCAGCCTGCGCCTCCCTGCCCAGCCCCTTCTTGCTAGTGGCGGATGCAGGCATCTGCGCTGCTTCTCCGCTAGGGGAGTTACCTTTGGGCTCGTAATCTGTGGGGTTTAATTATTTATTTATTTTTCCTCCCTGTTATGTTGCCCTCTGTGCTTCCAAGGCTCACCACAGACTCGGCAGTGAAAGTGTTTCCTGGTGTTTGGAAACTTCTCTCTTTTTAAGACTCCCTTCCCAGGACGGAGCTCCTTCCCTACCTCTTTTGTCTCTTTTTTTGTCTTTTATATTTTTTCCTACCTGTTTTCGAAGACAATGAGCTGCTTTTCTGGGTGCCTGATGTCCTCTGCCGGCATTCAAAAGTGGTATTGTGGAATTTATTCAGTGTTGAAATGTTCTTTTGATGAATTTGTGGGGGAGAAGGTGGTTTCCCGTCCTATTCCTCTGCCATCTTAGTACCGCCCCCCTGGAGAAGACTCTTGAGAGTCCCTTGGACTGCAAGGAGATCCAACCAGTCCATTCTGAAGGAGATCAGCCCTGGGATTTCTTTGGAGGGAATGATGCTGAAGCTGAAATTCCAATACTTTGGCCATCTCATGCAGAGAGTTGATCATTGGAAAAGACTCTGATGCTGGGAGGGATTGGGGGCAGGAGGAGAAGGGGATTACAGAGGATGAGATGGCTGGATGGCATCACTGACTTGATGGACGTGAGTCTGAGTGAACTCTGGGAGTTGGTGATGGACAGGGAGGCCTGGCATGCTGCGATTCATGGGGTCGCAAAGAGTCGGACATGACTGAGCGACTGAACTGAACTGAACTGAAACAGAATGTATACATGTTTAAATTTTGGTAGATAAAAAACTATTTTCATCATTATCATATATTATGAACCATAGGGGATGACAGTATATTTGTTTTTATTTTACTTTATTAACATATTTATTTTTAAAGTTATAGTCAAAGAGTTAGCTATGAACACATTAACTGAAGTATGCCTGCAGCATGTACCCAAGGTTTGTCTTTGCCCTGTTGAGCTCACTAGTTCTTTTCTTCACAGCTATGAACACACACCCACCATCAGGAAAGGCATCATTAGATGAGATGGGAAAGGGAAATAAATAAAGAACCAGCTCTCTTGTATTGAAACTTACATATAATGATGTTCTATGCTATCATGTTTTTCTCTATGGAAGTATAATTAACAAGAATAATGCAAGGCAAAGAATCCATTACAAGTGTATGTTACATGATTGTCGACTTGGCCATTTGTGCTCAAGTCCTGATTACCTACACTCCAAAGATGACTAATGTAAATCAAGTCCCTATCTTTTTCTGCACTGAATCATTTGGTTTTATTTTCATTTGTAAGAAATCATTTTGCTGATCTCATTTCTTGTCCTTATTTTATGTGGGAAGTTTGATTTAAAACATAGAGTGGAATTTTGTAGTTTTTGGTCTTATATTTAACTCTTTAATCCATTTTGTATTTTTGTATATGGTGTGAGATACAAATGTTATTCTTTCACATGTCCAGTTTTGCCAACACCATTAATTGAAGAGGCTCTCTTTTCTCCATTGCATAGTCTTGTTTTCTTTGTCATAGATTAATTTACCATATAAGCATGGCTTATTTGTGATTCTCTGTTCTTTATATCTATATGTCTCCTTTTGTAACAATAACATACTCTTCTGATTACTGTAGCTTTCAGTATAGAAGTCAAGAAGTGTGATACCTCCAGTTTTGTTCTTTCTCAAGATTGCTTTGGCTACTCAGGGTCTTTTGTGTTTCCATGCAAATTTTTAAATCATTTGTTCCAGTTCTTTGAAAAATGCCTTTGGTATTTTGATAGAGATTGCATTGAATCTGTCAGTTACTTTGAATACTATGACCATTTGAACAATAATAATTCTTCCAGTCCATGAGCACAGTATATCTTTCCACTTGTTTGTGTTGTCTTCAATATCTTTTATCAGTGTATTATAGTTTTCAGAGTGCAAGTTTCTTAACATTTTGGTTAGATTTATTCTCAATATTTTATTCTTTTTCATGTAATTATAAGTGGAATTTTTTCTTAATTTCTCTGAAAGTTTGTTATTACTATTTAGAAATGCAAGATTTCTGTTTATTAATTTTGTGTTATTGAATTCATATATTAGTTCTATTAGTATTTTGGTAGCATTTTCACAATTTTCTGTGTGTATCATGTCACCTGAAAATACTGAAAGTTTTATTTCTTTCTTTCTAATTTGGGTTTCCTCTATTTCTTTTTCTTCTCTGATTGCTATGGCTTATGTTGAATAAAGGCACTTCTATTAATATGATCATATGATTTTTATTCTTCAATTTCTTGATATGATGTATCACATTGATTGAATTGTGAATATTGAATCATCCATGCTGGAGAAGGCAATAGCAACCCACTCCAGTACTCTTGCCTGGAGAATCCCATGGACGGAGTAGCCTGGTAGGCTGAGGTCCATGAGGTCGCTAAGAGTCGGACACGACTGTGCAACTTCACTTTCACTTTTCACTTTCATGCATTGGAGAAGGTAATGGCAACCCACTCCAGTATTCTTGCCTGGAGAATCCCAGGGACAGAGGAGCCTATTGGGCTGCCGTCTGTGGGGTCACACAGAGTCAGACACAACTGACGTGACTTAGCAGCAGCAGCAGCAGCATGCATCCCTGGGATAAATCCTACCTGAGCATGGCATATGATCCTTTTAATGTATGCTTTTTTGTGGTAAAGCATCTGCCCGCAATGTGGGAGACCCGGGTTCAATCCCTGGGTCAGGAAGATCTCCTGGAGAAGGACATGGCAACCCACTCCAGTATTCTTGCCTGGGAAATCCCATGGATGGAGGAAGCTGGTGGACTACAGTCCATGGAGTCACAAAGAGTCAGAGGACACGACTGAACGACTTCACTTTTGTGCAGTCTTAGCCATATTTTTTGAATCTGTTTCCTCAAACAAAGAAAACATATGAAAAGGTAAGCAAATGGCACTACATCAAATTTAAAAAGTTTTTGCACAGTGAAGGAAGTTATCAACCAAACAAAAAGACAGCCTACTGAATGGGAGAAGATATTTGCAAATGATATATCCAGTAAAGGATTAGTATCCAAAATATACAAAGAACGCATACAACTCAACATCAGAAAAACAATCTGATTTAAAATTAGGCAGAGGACCTGAATAGATATTTTTCCAATAAGAACATATAGATGGCCAACAGACACATGAGATGCTCAATAATCATCAGGGAAATGACTTGAAAATTAAAATCACACTGAGATACCATCTCACACCTGGCAGAATTACTGTCATCAACACGATAACAAATAACAAGTGTTGGTGAGAACTTGGAGAAAAGAGAACCCTGGTAGGCTTGTAAATTGGTGCAATCACTATGGAAATTTGTTTTTAATTCAAAAAATCAAAAATAAAACTGCCATATTAATCCAGGGCAAAACAGGTGAAGGGGATTAAGAAATAAAACCTCCAGTTATAAAATAAATAAGCCACAAAGACATAAGGTATCGTAAGGAATATGATCAGCAATATTGTAGTAACTTTGTGTGGGGACAGGTGGTTGGTAGACTTATCACAGTGATTATTTAATAATTTATCCAAATTTCAAATTGCTATGTAATACATCTGAAACTAACACAATACTGCAAGTGAACTATATTTTATAAAAAGATAAATAAAATATAGAGTAGCAAAGCAGGTTTTTAGTTTAATTCTGGAGACCCCTACATTATTCAGAAATGATGTTAAGGCTTCAAACTAATATTGGTACCCTTTTTGATCTCTGACTCCAGAGAATCTAACTGAATCTAACTGAAGTTTCTCTCCAGAAGAAAGTACAAATATACAGTGTACACAACAGTTGCATGCCATCATTTTGTTTCATTGAAAACCAATTTCCTTCACAGAATAAGTGAAACTAAAGTTTTGTTTACAACTATTACTCTCAAATGTGTATTTTATAAAAATGTGGAAATGAACATAAAATTTTCAAGTAAAGAAATGAAATTTTATAGAAATAAATTTCAATAAGAACACTGCTATATTTTTATTAATATTTGAGTTAAAACATTGAAATGTTAGGGTAAACTTTTAGTATGGCAGTGCTTTTATCTTTTAAATTAATTTGATTTAAACTTTTTGTTCTAATGGCAACAAATGTTAAAAATAATTTACCTAGGTATATGTAGCAAATAGAATCAGAATGCTAATAATTTGCTCTGTCAGAGAACAAAGGTTGAAGTAAAAGAATATGAAAGCTTTCTAAGAATCTATAGAGATTCTAGAGATTGAACTCATGTCATTTCAACTCCTTTGTCCTTCAACCACAGAGGTTATGTGTTTTGGAGTCTGCCTTATTGACATACTCTGCGACAACCAAAAGCCATGGATCCATGTGTCATTTTAGGGACATTGAAGCAGAAGTGAACTTCAACAGAAATTTGTTGAAGTTCATGGGTATTCAGAGATTTCTCCCTATACAGAAATACATTGCCATTTTCCACTTCAGCCTGCAAAAGTACTTCATCTGGAATTAGAGAATAGGCATAATTAGAAGACGCTTACTCCTTGGAAGAAAAGTTATGTCCAACCTAGATAGTATTTTCAAAAGCAGCGACATTACTTTGCTGACTAAGGTCCGTCTAGTCAAGGCTATGGTTTTTCCTGTGGTCATGTATGGATGTGAGAGTTGGACTGTGAAGAAGGCTGAGCACCGAAGAATTGATGCTTTTGAACTGTGGTGTTGGAGAAGACTCTTGAGAGTCCCTTGGACTGCAAGGAGATCCAACCAGTCCATTCTGAAGGAGATCAGCCCTGGGATTTCTTTGGAAGGAATGATGCTAAAGCTGAAAGTCCAGTACTTTGGCCACCTCATGCGAAGAGTTGACTCATTGGAAAAGACTCTGATGCTGGGAGGGATTGGGGGCAGGAGGAGAAGGGGACGACCGAGGATGAGATGGCTGAATGGCATCACCGACTCGATGAACGTGAGTCTGAGTGAACTCTGAAAGATGGTGATGAACAGGGAGGCCTGGCGTGCTGCGATTCATGGGGTCGCAAAGAGTCGGACACGACTGAGTGACTGAACTGAACTGATCTTCCTTTAATCTTATTTTCCAGAGAAAAGGTGTGTTCGAAAGAAACCATGACTTTCCAGCACCATACATACTATGGCAGTAGTGTGTTGAATAATAATAATAATTCAATTACCTAAGTAATTAAAAACCTACTGTATTCCTTATCATATTGCTTTAACCAGGGCTCCCTATTTCTCTCAGATATTTTGAAGCATCTACTTAAAGTCAACTATTTATCTTCAGGACACTTTATTTTCTATCCTGTTTGCATTTTCTCATGAAAATTCTCTGAAGTTGACTACTGAAAAGGAGTATAGATGCCTCCATTTCCAGATTTGGAGGTAGCATCTTTGGCAGTAATTCATGCTCATGAAGGAAGTGATCGAGGGGATACATGGAACTCTTTTCATCAAATAGTAAAATGAGATACATTTCCAAAGATTGCAGATAGAGTACCTAGGCATGAAGCTTTAGATTTTCCTTCCAATTGAAGTTATGCTCAACAAAAGAAATGTTAATCATCTTGAAGACAGGAAGCAGTCTATCTGGTTTCTGAAAAAGACTCACAGAAGTTTTTCTGTCATTATGTCAGTAGGAACATACTAGATCAGATTCATCAGTTGATTGCTCTCAGAAACATCTTGGGTCACACAAAGGAAATGTTGCCTCAGTGGTTTACTCTGTGACTTGTTAGAAAATATCAACTGTTTGGGAGAGGATGAAGTATTTCTTTTATGTTCTAAGTCGTAAATGAACAGCGCTTATTCTCATGCTACATGATTTCTCCCCTGCGCAATGTGGCTTCGTGTGTGCATTAGGAGATGATTCCAGGCAAAGTCTTTGGATGGAGCCAATAACAGTTTGGTTAATTTCTAACTTCTCAAATCAACCCAATTTTGTGACAAAGAGCCCCATCCTCTGAAGTACTTTCACAAATGGAAGAAGTGCTCAGCTGTATTTACTTGATGTTTTTAATGGTGACAACTTCACTGCTCTAGAGGTTGTTGATTTACTGTGTTATTTTATAATCTAAACCTCAAGACTCTGTCTCTTTATGGTATGATATTAAGATGAATGCTTCAACACAATTTTGAATATTATGTATAACTTAATAATATTAAGTTATATTAATATAACTTAATATTATTATTAAGGTGTCATTTTGGGTATATCCTCCACTGTTTAAAAATTAAATCAAGTCTAAATAATAGAGATTTAGAATTATGGAAGTAAAAGCTTCTCCACACTGCAATACCCAAAAAGAAATAATCTTTGTAATAGCTTTTGAGTAGCAAATGGCTTGGCAGACTCCACTGAGATTAGTTTCCTTATGGCTTTTGTGACTGTTTAGAGCTACTAAATTTAGATATTTTGTCTCTGAGTATATTTTCTGAGGTTTTTAAAGAGAAGCAATTTCCCTCTAATTAAAAAATTTTTTAAAGCAATTTGATGAGTAGTTTAAAAACAACAATATGGCTAAATTAGCCACAGATTTACTGGATAAATAATTGTGTTCAATACGCTTAGCTAATTGTGTATGTATTATAGGCTTGAGTAATAATGAATTTATTTCCTAGCTATACTTTACAGACATTCAACAATCAAAATGGACAATAATCCTGTGGCTTTCTGCTGGGGCATATAGTAACTATTTAACTGCCGGATTTCGAAGGAGGTTTGAGGTAGTACTTGGGTTTGTAATCATTTACTAACAGATATGAAAACAGTGAAAGCACGTCTAAAATGTGGTAATAACAAGTATACCCATACTAATGCATGCTGGCAGAATTTCAGCTCTCATTCCAGTGTGGATCTTATCATAATCATACATCCCTACCCAAGTAATGGACATTATCTTTATGGCCTTGTGTGTGTCTATTCTGGATCTCTGTCATGTGCACGGCCTGTTGGTTTCTTAAGTCTTCCATTATCTTCACTGATTGTTAGAATTCTTATAATCTATATGCATTTCAGCAGTGTGCATTTATTAAGTTAGAAGGACTTTTACTCTTCACTGCAAAGAATTGATTCAGCTGCTATTGCTTCTGTTCATATAGATCTACGTGTTGTGTGTGTAATTCCATAGAACTCCAAAATTGCTCTGTTCACTAAAGAGCAGAAGAACTATTCTCTGAGAAAGTAAGCCCCACAAGCTGTAAATTTACATTGTTAAGTATGATAGCCGTGTAGCTGTTAAGCACTTGAAATGTAGCTTCTCTAATTTGAGATGTGCTGTGAGTCTAAAAGACCCTGGATTTCAAAGATGTAGTGCAAAAAAGGTAAGATATTCATATTTTTATGAATAAAATATTCATATTTTAATGACATAGATATACTGTTTAGACATATTAGCTTAAATTTTTTATTGCCATATAATTAATTTCACCTATATCTTGTTATTATTTCTAATATGGCTACTAGACAATAATGGCATACATGGCCCACATTGTATTTCTATTGGACTGTGCAGGTCTAAATGACATAGCTAAGCAAATATTTAGTCTAACAAGGAACTTCATTTTAATGGAACCTGTGGAGAATTTGGTTCTGGAAACTCAAGCAAGCATTTTTATCTGATGTTGTGGTGCTTTTTCACTTTCAGACTTTTTCACTACAGTGTAGTGGATTTGAAAATACTGCTAGGTTCTTTGGCATTAGTTGCTTCTTCCACACTCCACTAAACTACTAAATCATTCCTCCCAGTTCACTCATTTTAGGTCTAAGAAGTGAATCTAAAGGAAAAGGTACATGAAGTGGAAATTTGGGGGTTTTACATATAATTCAGTTCAGTTCAGTTGCTCAGTCGTGTCTGACTCTTTGCAACCCCATGGACTGCAGCACGCCAGGCCTCCCTGTCCATCACCAACTTCTGGAGTTTACTCAAACTCATGTCCATTGAATCAGTGATGCCATCCAACCATCTCATCCTCTGTCATCCCCTTCTCCTGTGCCTTCAATCTTTCCCAGCATCAGGGTCTTTTCCAATAAGTCAGTTCTTTGCATCAGGTGGCCAAAGTATTGGAGCTTTAGCTTCAACATCATTCAGGACTGATTTCCTTTAGGATGGACTGGCTGGATTTCCTTGCAGTCCAAGGGACTCTCAAGAGTCTTCTCCAAACCACAGTTCAAAAGCATCAATTTATCTTACTATATACATAATTAAATAATAATGCCAAGGGCTTAAACTAAGGCTTTGGTGAAGTTTTTAATGACAGTGTAGGTATAGACTCTTGACTCTGGATCAGCTTTGCCCATGGCCAAAGAATCAAAAGAAATCACTTGTTCTGCATAAATGAAATAGTAGTCCTGTTCCTACCACTCTTTTAATTTGATTTCATGAATTTATTTTGTGGGAAATCAGTATATTTCTTAAAACCAGGAACAAGATTATGGTGCTATATTTATAAAGATAGGTAAAATTAACATGGCTTTGTAAGTTGGTTAAGAAATGCAATCCACTACAATACTCTTGCCTAGGAAATCCCATGGACAGAGAAGCATAGTGGGCTACAGTTCATGGGGCCACAAAAGACTCAGACACGACTTAGTGACTAAACAACAGCAACAACAAAATACGTTGGTTAAAACATATGCAGTCTTAGAGAGTTTATAAACACACTTAAAAGTTGTCACTATACAATTGTAGAACTATATGCAGCCACTTCTTGAGCGGATCTATGGTTCAAAAAAGAAGGCATGACTTGAGACAAAGTACATGAACCAAAATTTTCAATATTTTAGAGGCTATTTTCAAATTCTGATATAAATAAATAGGCGTGAGTCTTGGACCCAGAAAACAGGAAGAAAAATCAATCAAAAAATACCCTGGATATTAAAACCGACTTTGTGCTCTAATGTGAAGCTACTTGATTGAGTGGTGCGGTGTCAACCATATCTTTCTTCTAATGCTAAAAGTAATGCACATAGACACAGTGACAATCACAGCACAGCCTCCCATCAGCAATAATTAATCTTTTAGTTAACAGAGACTGGAAAAGCCTCTCATCAGCCTCTTCTGAAGTCTGAGGGACCCTGTTTTTTGATGTTTGCATTCTGAGGAAAATTGTCCCCACCAGTTCTAACAAATTGAAACACCAGGCTAATTATGGCAGCTAATGAAGTGTGTGGAATGGTCACAGCTTGTCGTGAAACTGTTCCTTCAGCTTGGATTAGGGTTTCATCAATCACTTTTTTAAACTGATCCAGAATTGCTTCTGCCCGGTGCTTGGCATTTTTAATGCCTTTTCTGTAATTGGTTTTTTCCCTAAAGCTTAGACTGTTTTTTGAAATATTATAGTCTCAAGACAGGACTTGCAAACTCTAGTTTGTAAAAAAAAATTTATTATTAGTGATATCAGCTGATCAAGTGGTAAGAAGCTAATAAAAGGACCACCAGAATAAAAGTTGATATATTGTTCCAATCCTGCTAAAGGTAGTAATAAAGCATACCTATGTATATCATTTTCCCAAATGTATGTATAATACAATGTAGGAAAATCATAGTTGGTGGTTATGTGACTAAAATTCCACCAAGAGTTTCTATGAAATTAATACGTGATGTTAGTTTATTGCTAGGGGAGGATCACTCTCTGTTTATCATCCAGCATTGTTTTATAAGATGTCTACATTTTGCACTGAGCCAAGCATTTTGAAGCATTAAACCAAAGATATCTATATTCCCAGTTAAATCACTCTGCATAAATCTGCAGTTCAACTCAAAAAACCTTGCATAAAACCTTTTACCTTATCTGCAAAAGGGAATCAGTTATTTCTCAGGCATGACTATAATTTCTAAATAATTAAGACTTGTTTTAATGTTGAAAGTTCATCAAAGCAACTATTGAGCACCCACAATGTGCAGAGTACTGCCTCAATATTTAAGACAATTCAATACAGCAGACGCATTAAAATTCATAGTCTATGTCCTTTGATATAACATGAAGAAATATATATATAATATAGTCCCATAAGGCCTTAAGTTTCAAAACATGGATTTTGTGATGTCTTACAAGTTTTCATCACAAATTTTAAAATATTTTTCATTTTGACCCATGCTTTATTTACATATAGTTGAATTATGTAACATTTGGAGATTTTCTAGTTCTTTTTAATTTGCAATTTAATACTTGTATAATTATTTATGCAAATATAAATAATCTTTCTACAAATATGAATAATTTAACAACTTACCTGTGGTCAAAGACCCTTCTCTGAATTTAATCTTCTGAAATTTGTTGAGAGTTGCTTTATGGTCCAAGATTTGGTCAATTTTGGTAAATGTTCCAAGTACATTAAAAAAGATATACTTTCTACAATTGTTGGGTACAACATATTTACCAATCTCCTGAAGATTGTTCAAGTCATCTTCTATGTCCTTACTTATGATATCTGTATCATATTGCTAATACTGATACCAGTATTACTTTAAGAGCCAAATGACAAATATCTTAGGTTTTGAAGGTCACATGGTCTATGCTACCACTACTCTAGTCTGCATTTATAGCACAAAACAACCACAGACAATACATAAAAGAATAGGCTTGACTGTGTTCCAATAAAACTTTATTTAAAAATTAGAAAGTAGGCTGGTTTGGATCAGAAAGTGGGCTGTAGTTTGCTGACCCTACTAGGTACTAACAGAACCTCTTGATTTATAGCTGGGTATATGATTGTATGAGATTAAAGCTGCATTTATCAGCCACCTCTTAAAGCTAATTATAATCCGATACTAGATACTGGAAAATGGAAAGTAAGTAAAATTATGGGCTCTGCTCTAGGAATTATTTTTCAGAACTTTCCCTACATAAAAAAGTCTGATGGTGTGCAAGATAGCTAAAAGCAGAACTCTCATCAAAGATCTATGCAAGCTAATAAATTAGTCTGATAAAATTCCATTTGTTGTTGTTGTTCAGTAGTTAAGTCATGTCTGTCTCTTTGCAGCCCCGTGGACTGCAGCTCCCAAGCTCCCCTGTCCTTCACCATCTCCCAGTTTGCTCAAACTCATGTCCATTGATCGGTGATGCCATCCAATCATCTTATCCTCTGTTGTCCCCTTCTCCTCCTGCCCTCAATCTTTCCCAGCATCAGGGTCTTTTCCAGTAAGTCAGCTGTTTGCATCAGGTGGCCAAAGTACTGGAGCTTCAGCATCAGTCCTTCCAATGAATATTTATGGTTGATTGCCTTTAGGATTGACTGGTTTGATCTCCATAAAATGTAAAAGGCACAAACCTCCTAGGTCACAGACTGCTCCTCACAGCAAGTGCAGAGAAGGAGTTCAGCATAATTGGGCTAGTTCTCCGAGCCTCAGGTCCCACAGGTGATACAGAAAGCCCCACAGTGCCTGTACGTGCTCGTCTAGTGTGCCACAGGAGGAAACCCCATGTGTGTGAAATCCACCGCTTTCATGGGAAGCAATAAGCAAGGCTTCTCTATCTAGAGGGAGATCAGGTGCTTTGCAGGACTGCCTGTATATACTGAGGTATAATTTCTCAGGGTGGACAGCTGCATATTCCTAATACTGAGAAGTGACCCTCACACTGGGTAAAAGAATTATCCAGACTTTGTGATTTCAGCACATTCAGCAAGATTTGTAGATCCCATGGTAGACTGCCTCCCATTGTGTTTTTAAAGAAAAGTGTCATTCTTTTCATTTCTTCCTTGTGGAGGGTTTGGTAGCTAGAGATTGATTGACATATTCAATCATATTGTAATCCTTGGATCAACATGGCCATGAAAGATAGAGCCCTCATATAAAACAATGCTGGGTCCTTTTCACTGTGGAGTATCACACCAACCCTGCACTTGTGTGTAAATGAGAAAGAAAACTCTCTTGTTTAAGTCATTGTTAATTGGGGGCTTTCTAACAGTTACACCCAAATCTAATCCTAATTAATACACTATCTAAGAATGCCTTTCTATTGCTTCCATTTATAAAGTGACAGTGTATATATAAGATACTGGGCTCACAGCCTTTTTCTCTTAACTCTATAAATATTAGTTTATGATCTTCTATCAATTACTGTTACAAAAAAAGTGTCTGAGACAAGAGCGATTCTTTGTGTGTGTATGTACACCCATGGGGTGCTTTTTTTAAAAAAAATTATTTTCTTTATTCTAAAATACAACTTTTACCATTCCTTCAACTTTGAATAGCCAATTATTACCTATAAAGTGAATTTTAATTCTGCTATTGTGATCTTAGTTTATTTACTCTCGTCACCTAAGATCTCTGACTTAGTTGTTTTTATGGATATCTAGTCCTGTTATTTTAGCCTCTTTATCCTTTTGTCTTTGGCTCTATATTACAGAATCTGTATTTTTTAGGAGTTCGTTGACGTTTGCAAATATTTTCCAACACTTAAATTTTCTTCAGGTTGCTGTAATTGATGGCTTTCAGACACCTGGTTTTCATCCAACTCTGTTTTTCTTACCATAGTCTTTTGTCATTTCCCTCCTCCCACCCCCCCTCTTTTCCTTCTCCTGGGCTTCCCAGGTGGATCCAAGGTAAAAAAAAAAAAAAAAAAAATCTGCCTGCAATGCAGGAGATGAGGGTTCAACCCCTGGGTCAGGAAGATTCCCTGTGGGAGGAAATTGCAACCCAGTCTAGTATTCTTGTCTGGGAAATCCCATGGAGAGAGGAGCCTGGTGGGCTATAGTTCATGGGGTCACAGAAGAGTCAAACACGACTTAATGACTGAACATCAACATGATCCTTTTCCTGTTTGAAAAACACAAAACACATTCATTGTTTACCAACATAAGGAGCTGGTGGATTTGTGTTTTTTTTAAATCTCTTTGAATCAAAGCCTCTTTCCAGGTTTCAGTTAGAAGGCAGCCCAATTCACTTGAACTCATTCCCTAGATCTCCAATACTAATAATGGAAGAGATGAAAACTTACAGTTCTAACCTGGTATTGCCTCTTACAACTCTTCTTGGCATGTGTTAGCCTGAGACAAATAGACTGCCAGATATTTTCCAGCAAAGATGGGTTTATTTGGGATCAGCAAAGAATTGCAATTCAGGGTCTACAAAAAATGGTGAGCCACATGCAAGTCCACCCATGGCACAGGGAGGAGAATGCTTCTATAGAGGAGAAAGGAAGGAGGGAGGGCTATAGTAGACAAAGCACCCATACCTTTTCACTGACCGAGTCCTTTCCAGAAAAGAGGAAGGGTCTTCTTTCTTCCTGTTGGGCTCTGCTGTAATTGCAGGATCTGAGAGCTCCCCTTTCTGGTCTCCAAATTTTTTTGTAACTGAGGTTATTGTTTAGTCATTTTCCGCCTAGAGGTCTTGACTGCAGTGAGTCTTTGTAGAACCCATATAAAGCCTAGCTTTTGTTTCTGTAGCTCAGCAATTTTGTGTCCTCCATTCATTATCCCGACTCTCTTGAAAAGAGAAACATATCCTTTGATTTAAAAAAAAAAATGACCTGAAAAGCAATCCAAATTTAATTATTGAGGTAAAGTCAAAAATAAGTAAGGAGGAGTTCTAGTGAAATTTACTGGAACTGAGAATTTTATCTGATATTTGAAATCTTCAACAGACATGGCTGGTCTATCTGTCTGAGCTTCAGATCCCTTCATGATGACTTTCATTTCCAATCCCGAATGTGGACATTAGTAGTTTTTGTTTGCAATTTTCTTCCCGCATCTAACCAATTAATTCTTCCATGTNAAATTTACTGGGACTGAGAATTTTATCTGATATTTGAAATCTTCAACAGACATGGCTGGTCTATCTGTCTGAGCTTCAGATCCCTTCATGATGACTTTCATTTCCAATCCCGAATGTGGACATTAGTAGTTTTTGTTTGCAATTTTCTTCCCGCATCTAACCAATTAATTCTTCCATGTACTATTGATGGTAGAAATGAAAAGGATTTTTCTTAGGGCTCTAACCATAAGATTTCTTGAAAGTGGAAATTTTTTCTTTAGGCTAATTAACTAGCCCCCATGATGGATAGGAACTTAATGGAACATTGTGAGGTTAACACCTACTAAATCATAATAACAGTTTGAAAATTTGAATAGGCCCTAACCATATGGTTGGAAGCAGAAAAAATGAATTAAAATACTTAACCATTAATTTCCAAGCTCTTGGAAACTAATAGGTTTCTAGAAATATTATTAATGATGACTAACATTCATATCATAATCTATATTAGCTAAACATATGTCAGCATAAGAAATGTATAAAGTATCATGCATTAATATCCAAAGCTAAATTGCTAAATAAAGAATATTTGCATAAAAGATAGCTCCTACTCATAATCATTTCAGTCTAGCATATTAATATTCAGTTCAGTTCAGTCACTAGTCGTGTCCAGCTCTTTGCGACCCCATGGACTTCAGCATTCCAAGCTTCCCTGTCCATCACAATTTCCGGACCCTACTCAAAATTATGTCCATCCCGTCAGTGATGCCATCCAACCATCTCATCCTCTGTCGTCCCCTTATTCTCACACCTCCAATCTTTCTCAGCATCAGGGTCTTTTCCAATGAGTCTGTTCTTTGCATCAGGTGGCCAAAGTATTGGAGTTTCAGCTTCAGTATCAGTCCTTCCAATGAATATTCAGTTCCTTTAGAATGGACCGGTTGTATCTCCTTGCAGTCCAAGGGACTCTCAAGAGTCTTCTCCAACACCACAGTTTAAAAGCATCAATTCTTCAGCACACAGCTCTGTTTATAGTCCAACTCTCACATCCATACATGACCACTGGAAAAACCATAGCTTTGACTAGATGGATATTTGTTGGTAAAGTAATGTCTCTGCTTTTTGTTATGCTGTCTCAGTTGGTCATAGCTTTCCTTCCAAGGAGCAAGCATCTTTTAATTTCATGGCTGCAGTCACCATCTGCAGTGAATTTGGAGCCCCAAAAGATAAAGTCTCTCACTGTTTCCATTGTTTCCCCATCTATTTGCCATGAAGTGATGAGACCAGATGCCATGATCTTTGTTTTCTGAATGTTGAGCTTTAAGCCACCTTTTTCACTCTCCTCTTTCAGTGTCATCAAGAGGCTCTTTTGTTCTTTGCTCTTTGCCATAAGGGTGGTATCATCTGTGTATCTGAGGTTATTGATATTTCTCCCAGCAATCTTGATTCCAGCTTGTGCTTCCTCCAGCCCAGCATTTCACTTGATGTACTCTGCATAGAAGTTAAATAAGCAGGGTGACAATATACAGCCTTGACAGGCTCATTTCTGGATTTGGAACCAGCTTGTTGTTCCATGTCCAGTTCTAACTGTTGCTTCTTGACCTGCAGACAGATTTCTCAGGTGGTCAGGTGGTCTGATATTCCCATCTCTTGAAAAAATTTCCACAGTTTGTTGTGATTCACACACTGAAAGGCGTTGGTGTAGTCAATAAAGCAAAAGTAGATGTGTTTCTGGAACTCTCATGCTTTTTCAATGATCCAGTGGATGTTGGCAATTTGGTCTCTGGTTTCTCTTCCTTTTCTAAATCCAGCTTGAACATCTGGAAGTTCACAGTTCACATCCTATTGCACTCTCGCTTGGAAAATGTTGAGCATTACTTTGCTAGTACGTAAGATGAGTGCAATTGTGTGGTAGTTTGAATATTCTTTGGCATTGCCTTTCTTGGGGATTGGAATGAAAACTGACCTTTTCCAGTCCTGTGGCCACTTCTGAAATTTCCAGATTTGCTGGCATATTGAGTGCAGTACTTTCACAGCATCATCTTTTAGGATTTGAAACAGCTCAACTGAAATTCCGTAAGTTTGAGTAAACTCTGGGAGGTGGCGACGGACAGGGAGGCCTGGCGTACTGCAGTCCATGGGGTCGCAAAGAGTCCGACACTACTGAGTGACTGAACTAAACTAAACTAAACTGAACTGGAATTCCATCACTTCCACTAGCTTTGTTCCTAGTGATGCTTCCTAAGGCCCACTTGACTTCACATTCCAGGATGTCTGGCTCTAGGTGAGTGATCACACCATCATGGTTATCTGGGTCATAAAGATCTTTTTTGTATAGTCTTTCTGTGTATTCTTGCCACATCTTCTTAATATCTTCTGCTTCTGTTAGGTCCATACTGCTTCTGTCCTTTATTGTGCTCATCTTTGCATGAAATGTTCCCTTGATATCTCTAGTTTCCTTGAAGAGATCTCTAGTCTTTCCCATTCTATTGTTTTCCTCTATTTCTTTGCATTGATCACTGAGGAAGGCTTTCTTATCTCTCCTTGCTATTCTTTCAAACTCTGCATTCAAATGAATGTATCTTTCCTTTTCTCCTTTGCCTTTAGCTTAGCTTCTCTTCTTTTCTCAGCTATTTATAAGGCCTCCTCAGACAACCATTTTGCCTTTTTGCATTTCCTTTATCTTGGGGATGATCTTGATCACTGCCTCCTGTACAATGTCATAAAAATCTGTCCGTAGTTCTTCAGGCACTCTGTTGATCAGATGTAATCCCTTGAATCTATTTGTCATTTCCACTGTATAATTGTAAGGGATTTGATTTAGGTTATACCTGAATGGTCTAGTGGTTTTTCCTACTTTCTTCAATTTAAGTCTGAATTTTGCAATAAGGAGTTCATGATTGAGCCACAGTCAGCTCCCAATCTTGTTTTTGCTGACTATATAGAGCTTCTCCATCTTTGGCAGCAAAGAATATAATCAATCTGATTTTGGTGTTGACCATCTGGTGATGTCCATGTGTAGAGTCTTCTCTTGTTTTGTTGGAAGAGGGTGTTTGCTATGACCAGTGCATTCTCTTGGCAAAACCCTGTTAACCTTTGACCTACTTTGTTTTGTACTTCAAGGCCAAATTTGCCTGTTACTCTGGGTAGCTCTTGACTTCCTACTTTTGCATTCCAGTCCCTTATAATGGAAAGAACATCTTTTTTGGGTGTTAGTTCTAGAAAGTCCTGTAGGTCTTCAGAGAACCATTCAACTTCAGCTTCTTCAGCATTACTGGTAGGGGCATAGACTTGGATTACTGTGATATTGAATGGTTTGCCTTGGAAATAGAGATCATTCTGTCATTTTTGAGATTGTTAATATTACATCTACAATAAAGTGGAGTTCTTATGTGACTTTTCAATATAAAACAATTCTTACTTTGCCATTGTTTTCCTAAGAAAAGTGAATACATACTTGTCAAATTTTTACTTAATAACACTGAATAAAGTCAAGACCATTCTGCCTATTATTTGTTAAAAAGACAGTATGAATTACCTCTGGAAGATTTTGATTTGTTCGGAACTCTTTTACTCTATCAAGCTTAATTCAGAGATGTTTTCTATTAATAATTCATATTAACCATCAAGTTGCTAATGGATGTAAGATATTTTAATACCACAGTAAACTATTTTAGCCTGTTCACATCAAAACCAAACCTGCACTACTTCAAACTTAAGGTTGTGAATGCTTAATAGTTTTATACTTGTTTTATCCTTTCTTATGCTGAATCTATTTTATATTTCTTATAAAAACGATTTATGAAATAGAATAATAATTTGACCAACATTATATGAATAGTGGGCTGCCCTGGTAGCTCAGCTGGTAAAGAATCCCCCTGCAATGCAGGAGACCCTGGTTCAATTCCTGGGTTGGGAGGATCCCCTGGAGAAGGGAATGGCTACTCACTCCAGGATTCTGGCCTCAAGAATTCCATGGACTGTATAGTCCATGGAGTCTCAAAGAGTCGGACACGACTAAGTGGCTTTCACTTTCATAAGAATAGTTACCTACATAACAGGTCTGAGTTTATCAAGTGTTTGTAAGTATCAACTTTATATAATTTATGTACTGTGAATAGAACATATATTAATGGTTTAGTTTTAAAAGTACAATTTCAAAAGAGATATCAACTAATCAGCAGTTATTATATATTGGTCATGGTGAGAAATACTTGATTTCACTTTGTTTCTGACAAATTCTTATTTGCAGAACAGAACTTCTGTAAGTCAAAACAATAATAAACAGTTGAATTTAACTTTATTCAAAAGATTTTCTTCTCTTATGTTGCATGATTATGCCAACAGTATAATCAAAGGCTATAATTATTTAAAATTTTTAATTTTTATATCTTCTCAATTTTTAATTTTTATCTTGTTCAAGAATAATGAAATAATGTGTTAAATATTGAGAATAAATTCTTTTATGTATTATATGCCAATTTTATAAATGAAAATCTTTAACTTGTAAACTTTAAAAGATGTGTATAAGAGACAGGCAATTGTGTGGTGCAGATTTTTGTAAGAGGGATTGTTAGGTACAGAGTATCTGTAGTATTCATTTTGATAGAAGACTTGGGAATAGTATACAAATAAAACTTACTTTATGTTACACTTGAAAGCCAGGCTAGGAACTTTCAATGGTGCAGAAATCTATTAAATGTTTTGTTTTTTTCCTATTTATTTTTCATAAAATCGAAAGTGGATTGAAATCAAATGGGCTGAAAGCCTAAATTAGTAATAGTATTACATCTAGGGGAGGATATTTGGCTGTATCAGCCTATGGTGACTGCAGCCATGAAATTAAAAGACGCTTACTCCTTGGAAGAAAAGTTATGACCAACCTAGATAGTATATTAAAAAGCAGAGATATTACTCTACCAACAAATGTCCGTCTAGTCAAGGCTATGGTTTTTCCAGTAGTCATGTATGGATGTGAGAGTTGGACTATAAAGAAAGCTGAGTGCCGAAGAATTGATGGTTTTGAACTGTGGTGCTGGAGAAGACTCTGTGAGTCCCTTGGACTGCAAGGAGATCCAACACATCCATCCTAAACGAGATCAGTCCTGGGTGTTCTTTGGAAGGACTGATGCTGAAGCTGAAACTCCAATACTTAGGCCACCTCATGCAAAGAGTTGACTCATTGGAAAAGACCCTGATGCTGGGAGGGATTGGGGGCAAGAGGAGAAGGGCATGACAGAGGATGAGAGGGCTGGATGGCATCACCGACTTGATGGACATGAGTTTGGGTGAACCTTGGAAGTTGGTGATGGACAGGGAGGCCTGGCGTGCTGTGATTCATGGGGTCGCAAAGAATCGGACACGACTGAGCGACTGAACTGAAAACTTAAACAATTATCAAAAAGAAAACATATTATTTTGGGAAAGATTTTTGTATGAATCAATAAAAAATTATGTGTATTTAATATTTCACTGCAAAATTAAGACTAGCCTATCTATTAAAGCCATTAATAAAAACAGGGCAAACTCAGGTATTAAGTAGGAAAAAAAAACTAATTCATAAAGAAAATCTGACTACATACCCACACGCAAAAATACATTATGTGTTAATTACATGTATGGATATATATAAACAATATTCTCATATATAATTTTACAACTTAATAATAGGCAACCCAAATTAAAATGGGCAATCTGAAATTCATTTCTCCAAAAAAATAAAACACAAATTGCCAGTAAATACTAGAATGTGCCTAACATCATCAGCCATTAAGGGAAAATACAAATCAAAATCACCATTAGATCTTACTTCACACTAACTACCATCAGTTCAGTTCAGTCGCTCAGTTGTGTCTGACTCTGCGACCCCCATGGACTGCAGCACACTAGGCTTCCCTGTCCATCACCAACTCCCAGAGCTTACTTAAATTCATGTCCATTGCGTCGGTGATGCCTTGCAACCATCTCATCCTCTGTCTTCCCCTTTTCCTCCCACCTTCGAGTGTTCCCAGCATTGGAGTCTTTTCCAGTGAGTCAGTTCTTGCATCAGGTGGCCAAAGTATTGGAGTTTCAGCTTCAGCATCAGTCCTTCCAATGATATTCAGGACTGATTTCCTTTAGGATGGACTGGTTGGACTACCATGATTATAATCAAAAATAGACACTAGCAAGTGTTGACAAGTATGTGAAGATATTAGAAGCCCCATATATTGCGTGTGAGAATTTAAAATTATTCCCTTTGGGAAACACTTTAGTAGTCCCTCAAAATGCTAAATATAGAATTACCATATGGTCAGGAGATTCCACTCCTGGGTATCTGCCCAAGAGAAACGAAAATACATATCCACAAAAATTTGTATACACAAACGTTGGTAGCAGCATTATTTATAATACCTAACAAGCAGAAACAATCCAAATTCCCATCAACTAAAGAACAGATCAATAAGATGTGGTATATCCATAAAAAGAATATTATTTGGCAACAAAAGAGATGATGTACGGATATACTATATAACATGAATGAAACTTGAAAACATGATGTTAACGGGAAGAAGCCAGTCACAAAAAACCATGTACTGCATCATTCCATGTACATGAAATGTCAAGAATGGGTAAATTTTTATAGAGAGAGTAGATTAGCCATAAGTTACCTAGTGCTGGTTGGTGAGGGGGTAGGAAGCAGGGGGAAGCTGTGGGTAAATAGGGAGAGATGCTAATGAGTATGTAGCTCCTTTTCGAGAGAATGAAATGTCCTAAGATTGTGGTGAGGGTTGCAAAACTGTTAACACTAAAAACTATTTGATTGTATATGTTAAATGGGTAGATTATTTGAAGTACTGGTTATATCTTAATGAAGCCATTAAAAGTAAACTATCAGTTTATAAAAGAGGGCAAAGAACAAGTATATAGATGGGAAATTAGAATAAGAAACTGACCACGTATACAATTTTAAAGATTACAGAAGACCGTTTTGTTTTGATTCTAGAAATTAACTAGAAAACCTGAATGCAATGGATCATTTTCTAGGAAGATAGAAGTTACAAAAAAAACAAAAAACAAAAAAAACCAATGGAATGTTGGAAAATCAAAATCATATGAGACACAGACAAAGTTGTCAAAAACTACTCAACTCCTCTCCACCAGAGGATCAGAACCAAACATTTTATATATATCTTGAATACTATTTAAACTGTTCAAGAGTAAAGAAAATACAAACACTTCTCATTTTTTATGAGGTCCCCAATCTAATGAATTTAATCAGTTCAATCGCTCAGTCATGTCTGATTCTTTGTCACCCCATGGACTGCAGCACGCCAGGCCTCCCTGTCCATCATGAACTCGCAGAGCCTACCCAAACTAATGCCCATTGAGTCAGTGATGCCATCCAACCATCTTGTCCTCTGCCATCCCCTTCTCCTCCTGCCCTCAATCTTTCCCAACATCAGGTTTCAAATGAGTCAGTTCTTCTCATCAGGTGGCCAAAGTATTGGAGTTTCAGCTTCAGCATTAGTCCTCCCAAAGAATATTCAGGACTGATTTCCTTTAGGATGGACTGGTTGGATCTCCTTGCAGTCCAAGGGACTCTCAAGAGTCTTCTCCAACACCACAGTTCAAAAGCATCAATTCTTCGGCACTCAGCTTTCTTTATAGTCCAACTCTCATATCCATTAATGACCACTGGGAAAACCATATCTTTGACTAGATGGACCTTTGTTGACAAAGTAATGAATTTAATGAAAACTTTTAATTTTCATAATTAACAAAAATATTAATATCAAATCTAACAATGATAGCACCAACCTCACTTATAAGAATTCATGAAAAAAATCCTAAATAAAATATAAACAAGCAGAAACCAGAAACACAAGTGGAAAATGAACCACAACCAAATTGGGGTCATATCACAGATAGCCCAATGTTAGGAAATAGTATCATATTAAAAGATTAAAGGAGAAAAATATGATTATTTCTTTTGATGCTAAAAGGGCATCTAATCAAATTCAAAACTACTTTTGATTTTTATAACTTTTATTAACATAGAAATTAATTGATACTTATAAGACATGATATATATGTGTGAGAGAAAGAGCAAATAACCATCAAACCTGCAAGTAAAACATTAAAAGCATTCTTAGCCAAGACAGAATATAAGACAAATATGCCTAACAAGACATAGCCAAAATCTAGGCAATTTTAAAACTTACCAAAAACTCCAGAAGGAGACTTGAATAAAAGAAAGGAATGCCCTATTCTTAGATAGAAAGACACAATATTTTGAATATGTATATTATTTCTAGACACTTATAAATTTGACCTGGTCCTAATAAGAATATAAACAGGACTTTTATTTTCACAATCAGACAAATTCTAAATTTCATGTAGAGAAAAAAAAAATGAAAGAATATACAAGAAAATTCTGAAAAAGCAGTGAGGGAAAGCTACTCCTAAAAGGTATTAGAAATATTTATATTTAATATATATTTATGCTAACAGAAGAGAGTAGAGAAAAAAAAAAATGAAAGAATATACAAGAAAATTCTGAAAAAGCAGTGAGGGAAAGCTACTCCTAAAAGGTATTAGAAATATTTATATTTAATATATATTTATGCTTAAACTAGCATAATTAATTCAATGTAGTACTTGTGCATGAATGGAAAGTTTAGAAATAGAAAAACTATGTATAGGAATTTAGTATACAATTATATGATCATGTGGGGAAATGATGAATTGTTCAATAAATGAGTAACCTTCTAGGAAAAAAAATTTCCTTGCCACATAACTACTTTCACAGATCTCCACCATAAATTATGGATGGATAAATGGCTTAAATGGCTGAAACTGCAAAATTCTACAAAGAAAACATCAATTTTTTTAAGCAATCTTAAAGATAAATCTCAATATGAAACTATGCATGAAAACAGTAATTAAGATATGAAACTTAGTCATTATAAAAGACTATAAAAAATTAACAAAAAATATTGCTATAACTTTCAAATTTTTATGCATGGCAAATAAAAATTAAAGGTAAAAGACAAAAATTGGTGGAAATAAATAACACATAGAAAGGCCATTTTTGTGTATAGACAGAGCTCCTGAAAGAAAATGGTCAACAAGAAAATACAGAAAAGTTGGGAAAGAACATGAACATGTACTTTACAGAAGAGTAAATACAAAAGTTTTAGACATGGTAAAATGTTCAAATTCATCTACAATAAAAGAAATGCAAATTGAATCTAAATGAGACAACATTCAATAGGCAAAGTCAAAACCCATTCTAAAATTCTGTATTTTTCAGGGGATAGAAAACAGGGAAACTCTCCTATTTTGTTGGTAGGAATTTAAGTTAGTACTAGAACAGTTTCAGTTCAGTTCAGTTCAGTCGCTCAGTAGTGTCTGACTCTTTGCGACCCCATGAATTGCAGCAAGCCAGGCCTCCCTGTCCATCACCAACTCCCAGAGTTCACTCAAACTCACATCCATCGAGTCGGTGATGCCATCAATTGCCTTCTCCGATACTATGTTAATGGACTGGAAAACTCAATAGAGCTAAGATGTTAATTCTCCCTAAATTGATCTGTAACTTTAACTCAGCAGGTTTTACCTTGTTTTTTAATTCCAAAATTTATAAAGAAAATAAAAGGACCTAGCGTAGCTAAAACAATCTTGAAGATAATAAAGGTGGAGGATTACAATCAAGACAGTGTAGTTTTGGCATAACAGGAGGTAAAGTGAAATGGAATGGGAGTGGAGATACAGACTCACTCATACCTGGACCATCAATGATTTCAATACTGATGCCAAAACAATTCAATGAGGAAAAGAATGGCTTTCAACAAATGATGCTGGAACAAGTTTTAAAAGATGTGGGGATTATAAACAACAAGTGCTTCAAAACCTACCTCACACCATACATAAAAGGTAATCTGAGATGGATTACAGACGTAAATGTGGAGCAAAACTGTAAGGTATCTCAGAGAAAAATAAGATAATATGGTTCTAAACTTGGGATATGAAAATATTTCTTAGAAAGAACACAATAAATCAGGATGTAATTATAAAAGAAAAATATCAATAGACAACTTCACAAAAATAAAATTATCTGCTCATAAAAAGTTATTGGTAAGAAACTAAAAAAGCAAGCACAGACTGGAAAAAAATATTCACAAAACTATGTCCTACAAAGGGCTTGTTTCTAGAATTTTAAAACTACATACAAATCAATAACAAAAAGATAAACAATCTCAATTTTTTAAATGGCATGAGACTTGGGACACCTCACATAAAGAAAAATATATGAAAGACAAATAAGGACACAAAGAGATACTCAATGCTATTAGTCATCAAGGAAAAGAAATTTTAAACCACAATAAGATACAGTTTTCATATTCAGTCAAATATATAATATTTTTTAAATGACAACAAAAAATATTGGTGAAGATGCAGAAAACTTGAATTCTCATACATTGCCTACGGGAATGCAGCGACTGTGCGGCAGTCTCTACCAAAGTTAAACGTGCATCTACCCTATGATGAAACGTTCTATTCTACACATTTACTCACAAGAAATGAAAACATGTATCCACTAGGAAACTGTTAAAACAATGTTCTTTGCAACTTTGTTCATAATAGCCTCAAACTGGAAATGACTCAGAAGTCTACCAAAAGAGAATGGGTAAAAATTTGTGATATATTCATAGAACTGAACACTACCTGGCAATAACCAAACTACTTACATACTGAACAACATGGAATGAACCTCAAAAATACTATGTTGAACAAAAATGTGCATGCTGTGAGCTTCCATTTATATGAAATTCAAGAACAGGTGACAGCCAACTATCTTCAGAAATAAGACAGTGATTGTCTAATAAGGAAATGGGAATTGACTAGAAAAGGCACAAGGAACTTTGTGATAATGGAAATGCTCCATACCTCTATTAGAGTGGTGACTTACATGGGTAGATACACTTATCAGAACCTATCAAATTATACACTTAATATACATGTATTTCACTGTATATAAATTTAGCTTCAATTAAAAAAAATGAAGGAAAAAATAAAAAAGCACTTTGATCTTACAACTCTAAGAATTTATCTTAAAGATAACACACGGTGTTCACTATAATACATTCTAAAACATTCTAAATATCCACCAATATCCACAATGAAAAAAAAAAAGATGTACCACAAATGATAAAGAATGAGGTTCAATATAGAAAGTGCTAAGTTTAAAAGGCAAGGTATGGAATAGCACTTATGATACACTATCACAAGTATTTAAAAACAACACCGTAAATATCTAGAAGGATAAAAGGAGATTAGTAACCCTGCTTGTCTCCAAGGAATTAGGTGACTGAGGGACCTGGAGTAGGAAGGACTTATTTTTCAACATTTCTCCTTTGTATCTCTTGAATTGCATATTAATTGCACCTCATTTCTTCTAAACTTACACCAATGACTTCTTTCTATGAGAGATAGAAAAAGGGGAAGATTTGGTTAAAAAAAAAAAAAGGTAAAAAACAGAAGGAAAAGGAACTAGAGAGGAACAAGTGTCAAGATAAAGATTCTTAGAAAAGTTAAGATGGAGTTTACTGGAAGGGAAAGTGGAGCAAATTTAAAAATTGAGAAGAATAAAGACTGTTGATTTTGATTTTGTTGATACAGAAACAGAAAAATACAAGGAGAATGGCAGTTGCTTCCTTAGGACTCATGATAGTTAATCAGACACTAGAGGATAAAAGGGCAAAAGACATATTAAATACCTGTTTTCCATCTGCAGTTACAATCGAAGAAAGTGGATAGTCAGACAAACTGAGGATCAGGTTTCCAGGGATGAAAGAAGAGGGGCAGACACAAATCAGAGTGAAAATTAAGTCTTTGGAAATTCAGAAGGATCTCCCCAAAGCATGAATCCTGTGTAGGGAGGAGAATTCAACATGTGGGTGAGGCTTGGCAAGCCCTTAACTCACAGCTCACGAGGCCTGGCAAAAGCTGCCTCCTTTCGAAATGGATGGTAGAGGTAGAGACGAGAACAGAGACCCAGGGGCTCCTCACAGTGCTAAGGCTGCAGGCTCCCTCCTCTATCCCAGGAGAATGTCTAGCTCAGGATCGTTGCCTTATCTTCAGTTAATATTTGCACAGACTTAGAAAGGCTATGGAACAGCTCTTCCTAGGCTTTCATTTCCCTGGGAGCTCAGCCTCTCTGATGTGCTAAGAAGATATCTGAAGAGATAACAAAATCCACCTGTCCATTCATTCATTCATTATTTGGACTGATGTCACTTGGTTACCAATTATGGGCCTGGTACTCTAAGTATGGATGAAATAAAGATATGTTAATTATCATTAAGCTATCCCAGTCTAGAAGGAGAAAAGAAATAAGTAATACATAAAGCAGATACAGCAAAATGTTAATTGTAGAATCCATAAGGTGGGATTATTTGCTTTAGATTTTTCTGTAATTGTGAAAGCCTTTATAATAAAATGTTGAAAAAAATAAATTACAGTACAACATGACAAATGCTTATTGACACTGCATTCACAGTGAGGAGGCCACCATTTTTCTAATGATTGTTAATGGGAATAGCACAAATAAAGATGTGTAGTCAAGTAAGTTTGATTAAAGTAAGTCAAGTAACATTTGGTTAAACAAAAGTAAACCTGTTCTTTACTGCATCATGTATTGATAGCTCCAAGACATTCTAGGCCACATGATTCCTGTAAGACCAAATGTGTAGAATCTTCCAGGTTTATTAGACTATATGACACTTTCCCTACCCTCTGCAGAAATGGCATGGGATTACACAGGCAGTGTTATATCTACTGTACATGGGGATTCCTTCTTCAGCTCACAGCCTAAACAGGACTTTATTTTTCTCACATCTGGCTGTTTAATGCACACAAGCTAGTATTACAGCACCATGTTCATGCGTAGAAACACTGGGTGATGGCCTCATATAATACAAAGATCAGAAACACAGAAATGAATTAAGAAAAAACAAACATGAAGACTCACTTCAAACAAATGCTTAAGCAAAATTTAAGCATTTAAATAATATTAGTTAAGGACCCTGAAATGAGAAAGGAGCATCTCAGTCCAGACTGACATACAGGAGAGGAAAAGCAGTACCAAAATACTGCCGGCAGCAAAGCAAGATTTTTTGCCCTGTGGGTTTAGAGTCCTTTGATGAAGGAGATGGATATCAGAGCCCGTAAAATAGTATTCAGAATGATACCTAAATAGGACTGTATAGTAAAATATACATAATTCTCATCCAAGATGACATTTTCAAATCCTTGTTTTTTTTTTTCCTCAAAGTCCCAAATGAAAGAGCCCTCCTAAGTACTGGGTAAGGAATGCATATGTCTGCATTGGTAGGAACCTCCCAGACAATATTTGCTCAAGTTTGCTTCACAGAGTGGGTAAACTAAGCAGATAATTTCCAAGAATGTTCTCTTAACAAGCTGAACTTCCCTCTTGCACTACCATATCTTCTATAATCACAGAGGTATAACAAATATTACACTTTACTGTAGTTATTTGTTTACATTTTTCTTACGAGAACACTCTGTGTAGTACATTACAATGATCTATGTATGGACTGGCCTCCGTAATCAAACTGTGAGCTTACTGAAGAGGGGACTGTACATATTTTTCCCATTTCAAATCCCATGTGCAAATTCTGAAGGTCCTGGTATGCCGCTCTAAAGAGCTTGGATCTTATCCCAAGAGCAATTGGAAGCGCTAGAGGCTTTTAAATAAGGTCAGTTTTTAATAGGACCAGATTTGCATTTAGAAAGCCCTTTGGCTGGATTGTAGAAAGTAGATTAGAGGCAAGAAGCCAGGTGGCAGAGAGGCCAGCGAGAAGGCTACTGCAGCCACGCAGGTGAGAGAAGAAGCCTGAAATTAGGGCTGCCGTAGAGCAGGGGGCAGTCAGAGGCTTTCAGGAGGCAGCGTGGGCTGGATTTGATAACTCACATGATGCTACAGATAACGAAGAAGGGACAGTCTTAAATGACAGAAGTTTCTAGCTTTGGTGATACCAGTGACTGAAAAGAAGGAATGTTGAAGAGAAAACCAGACTGGGAGAGCAGAAAATTATTATGTTCATCACAAACAGGCTTTTTTTGGAAGAAAACTCTGTGCTGTGGAAACACTGTGGAATATGTGTATGTTAGTTGCTCAATCGTGTCTGACTCTTTGTGACCCCATGGACCTCAGCCCACCAGATTCCTCGGTTCACAGGATTTTCCAAGCAAGAATATAAATGGTGTCTAACTTACTACTAGATTCCAATTGTTTATAAGTTGATTGCTAGAAACTGGAATGTATTTTCCCAAAAGAAGCAACACTATATACTCTGATTTGAGCCTAAAGGCTACTTCTGCCCCAGTGGTCACATAGTACGGTATCGATTCTGTGGAAGGAAGGCAATGTTGAGGGAAAAGCTGTGGGTACATAGGAAGCAGGCTTATGACCTAGACCAAGGTTCATCACTGACTAAGATTGCCATTTGCTTAGTTAGGTTCTCTTTCAATAAAATGAAGAGTCAAAATAATGCTCCGCTTACCAAGGAGGGCTGTAGAGATAGCCAATTGGAAAATATTTTGTATACTGTAAATTTTTAAATGTAAAATTTGAAGTTATCTGGTACTTCCAAAGGGTAAATGATTCAGGATAGCTGTGTTTGAAACACAGGTTAGAGTTTGTTCCTTAGAACATTAAACAAAATTTTTTTTTTCTAAAATATTAACAACTCTGTAGGTATAGAAAGATTTCTACCCTCCAAAGCTCTATTACAGAGCACACTGAACAGGAGGCTAGGATGAAAAACTAGCGATACTTGTTGAGCAAAGGTTTATGATCTTATTCTCATGTGGCTGCTCTTCTGGTTTCTTCCTCATCTTCCAACAACCTACTCAACATCTTTGTCTGTCAAATAAGCTTGTCACATTTAACATACCCAGAATGATTCTTGATTCTTGCCCATGCCCCAACTGCAAAACCTGCTCCACTCTCAGACCACCTAATCTCAACAAATGGCAGCACCAGGTGGCTATGGGCTCTGATCAGAATCCTTGGAGACAGCCTTGACTCCTCTCTTTTATTCCCAGTATTCAATCTATCAGCCAACACTGACTGTTCCACTTTCAAGGTCAATTCTTATTCCAACCATTTCTCATCATCTCTATGCTACCTCCATGGCTGAGTTACCATCATCTGTCCTATAAATTATCACAAGAGCCTCCTAACCTTCCTTCCTGTCACCTATTCCTCAAGTAGTGGCCAGTAGGGCCATGTGTATAATTCATGTCACTTCTTCACTCAAAAGCCTCCAAAGGATCAGAATAAAATCCAAACTTATTTTAATGATTTATAAGCCCCAGTAATACAACACATTTCCCCCGGGCCCCCTACTCCTAGGAAGGGCAGCACAAGTCTTGACCCAGAGCCTTTGCTCTAATGGTTTCCATTCCCTCAAACTCTCCCTTTGATATCTGTAAAGGTCACACACTTAATCCCATTCTCCATTCAAACTTCATGTCACTAGAGAGGCCCTCTGATTTCCTTCAATAAAACAGCACCAGCATCCTCCAGTTCCACCAGTCTCTATTCCACTGTTGGACTTTATTTTCCTCTATAGCATTTTAATGACCCTTGCATATTATATGTGTATTTGCACATAATATTTCAAGTGGTACAGATTTCTGCCAGTCTGCAAGCTTACCCATCTGCAATGAGAAACACAGAAAAAAAATGCTTTGAAATTTCCTTAGCCACTTGACAGAGAAAGTTCATGCTTGTAGAATCTAATAATTAAAAATTAGGGCTTGTGTTTTCTATGTCCTTTTAATTTTTTGAAAAATTTTCAAAATACCAGTCTGTAAGATACTGGAAAAGTTTAGTTTTTTTTTTTTTTTTTAAGGGAAAATAAAAAAACCTCACTCTTCATCAAAGATGATACAAAAACTACTGGCTTACGTCACGTGCAGGACTGTAAGCCCCAAGAGAAGAGGGCTGCTTTGATCACATGTTCACTAAACACCTACTATGTCCCTAGCCCTGTATTAATCTCTGGGAGTTAAACTTGAATAAGATATAGACAATGCCCTCCAGGAACTCACAGTTCAGTGGAGAAGAGAAACATGTATAAACAAACAGCAATAGAGTATAAAAGTCCAACAGTGCAGAGAAGGTACATACCACTCATGATTGTAAATTTTACATTTACACACCTGAAAAAAAACCAACACCGGAAGTGGGTGATAAACAGGGAATAAGTAGTCCCAGAGAGCATTCTTGGGAAGTCCTTTTGCTACATTGGTAGTTGTCTCCCTCTCAGTTCATGTGAGTACCTTTGTGCCTCTTCCTTCAGCATCACCTTACATAGTATATATCTATGTGTTCATTTTTTAACATCAGTGGTAATCAGAGTATGGTCCACAGCCTGTTACCAGGGACTCAACTGACACAACTCCTTTGTATCCCTTCTGTCTTTCACACATATCACATATTTATGCTCCCTATCCAGAGATGAGTATTCTCTCTCCCATGTTGGTGTGGCAGTGGGTGAGAGCTCCTGTGGGTGAGAATTCCTCCTAAGTGGCAGAAGTTGTAAGCAAGAAGTAAGAGGACAAATAACTCCTGAGATCCCGAAGCTTACAAATATCTGCCAGGAAACCATTGTTTACTTCACATTCTCTGGACCAAAGTAAAAACATCACAAGTCCCAGCACTGCCTCTAAAAGAGGGCATCTCATTTCATTAAAAACAAATGCACTTCAATAGTCAGGACGCAGAAGCAATCTAAATGTCCATCAATGGATGACATGGAATATTAGTCAGCCTTAAAAAAGAATAAAATAATGCCATTTGCAGTGACATGGATGGATCTGAGACTATCATACTGAGTGAAGTAAGTCAGACAAAGACAAACACTGCATGCTACCACTTATATGTGGAAATCTAAAAAATGTATGGTACAAAGGAATTTATTTACAAAACAAAAATAGACTCACAGATCGAGAGGTTGGGATTGACGTAGACACATGACTATATATAAAACAGATAATAAGGACCTACTGGGTAGCACAGGGAGCTCTACACAATAGTCTAATGCCTACATGGGAAAAGAACCCGAAAAAGAATTGATATATGTGTAACTGATTCATTTTGCTGTACACCTGAAACTAACACAACGCTGTAAATCAACTATATTACAATAAAAATTAATTTAAAACAACAATAACAAAAAAAAAAGTCATCTCACCATCTCCACTGCAAACCTGTAAGTACTCTGAAGGTACGAATGTGGTTTTTATAATAGTTCTCATCCACAAAAATACAACACACATTTGGTACAACACTGTGCAATTCAGGAGCTCTCAACACTAGGGTATTTTAATACGCATTTAAAACTTACTCTTTTCCAAAAAAAATTATCTGAGATATTCAGTTCAGTCACTCATTCATGTCCGACTTTTTGCGACGCCATGGACTGCAGCACACCAGGCTTCCCTGTCCATCATTAACTCCCGGAGTTTGCTCAAATTCATGTTTATCAAGTAGGTGATGCCATCCAACCATCTCATCCTCTGTCACCCGCTTCTCCTCCTGCCCTTAATCTTTCCCAGCATCAGGGTCTTATCCAGTAAGTCAGTTCTTCACATCAGGTGGCCAAAGTGTTGAAGCTTCAGCTTCAGCATCAGTCCTTCCAATGAATATTCAGGACTGATTTCCATTAGGATTGATTTGATCTCCTTGCAGTCCAAGAGACTTGATCGTCTTCTCTAATATCACATTTCAAAAGCATCAGTTCTTCAGTGCTCAGCTTTCTTTATAGTCCAATTCTCACATCCATACATGACTACTGGAAAAACCATAGCTTTGACTAGACAGACCTTTGTCAGCAAAGTGATGTCTCTGCTTTTTAACACGCTGTCTAGGTTGGTCATAGCTTTTCTTCCAAAGAGCAAGTGTCTTTTAATTTCATGGCCACAGTCACCATCTGCAGTGATTTTGGAGCTCAGTTAAATAAAGTCAGTCACTGTTTCCATTGTTTTGCCATCTATTTTCTATGGAGTGATGAGACTGGATGCCATGATCTTAGTTTAATTAATAATTAACAGCAAAAAAAAAAAAGGATGAAAACAAGGATTTATTGATCAAGGCATGTTGTATAGACCTTTGATTATTTAATTTTCACAATGTACCTGGGAGAGAGGGAGGTTATTCCCATAAAACAAATGAGGAAGCAGGCTCAGGGGAGATGGGTGGGGAGACCAGACTTCAAATCATATTGCCTTATTACAGAGCTATGGACTTAAGTTGGGCTCTGGAAGAAAATATGATAGCAATAATAACTACTAGAGTTCCTACAACTGCAATATAATTGGCTACAAATATTTTGATTTCACAATTTCTAGCAGCTAAAGCATTGAAGAGGAGGAGGAGGAGAAGAAAGAGGAAGAGGAGAACAATGAAAAGGAGGGGCAGGAGGAGAAAGCATCTCAACTTCTCAAAGGTAAAATTTCTCACATGAGACCTCAGATTAAAAGTAATGGAAAAAATGTGGCCGTCAACAATTTATTCATTTATTCAACACTACTGAGCGTCCTGTGTGTCTGGCATCATGCCAGAAGCTGAAGTTCTCGGGGATACAATAGAAAACAAGGACTCCTGGTCTCACAGAGCTTAGAGTTCTCCAACACACCCAGATGGTGCCGTGTCTTTTCTCAATAGCAATGCTGTTATTTAGAAATAACAATTCACCAAAATAAAAATATTCAACTCTCCATAATATCCAGGGACTAATGATAAGTGGACTTCAGTCAAATCTCTTGGTAAGTTGCTAAACTAACACAGCTCAAGGATGTAGCATTTTCAAGGAGCTAATTTGATGCAAAGACAAAATACAGAGCAGTGGATAGAAAATGTGTCCCTTTATCCTTTTTCCTCCAAATACTCCATCTCACAGCGTGGCTTAATTGAGGTCATAGTCCTGACTCAGACCCATACACAGGGTTTTCTGTGTTGCCAATGGAAGAAAGATCCATTTGTTTTAGATGCCAAATTAGCAGATAGAAGAACTGTGATCAAGCTCTGGAAAGTTGAGAATCCAAACCAATTTCATTCAAATGGTTCACAAGTAAATTCATATTAACTAAGTTTCCTTTTTCCTTTCCTGCTTTTAGTCCTCTCCAATTGTCCCCACATTTGGAGACCCATTTGGGTGTACACACATCTGAGTGTACACATTTATACACCGCGTGACACACAGCAGGACAAAAAATATTTCCTAGTACTGCACAAGAAGCAAGTGTATGATTGGATTGGGATGTCACAGTCTCCTTATTTGCTTCATTTTAGTGGGATTCTTTCCTTCCAGCATTCTAGACTTTAGTTTACTATTAAGTATAATTATAACCACTTATTCACTGAATAGTAAATGAGTATTTATTGTGTACTAGGCACTATACTCGGAGAAGGCAATGGCACTCCACTCCAGTACTCTTGCCTGGAAAATCCCATGGACAGAGAAGCCTGGTAGGCTGCAGTCCATGGGGTCGCTAAGAGTCGGACACGACTGAAAGCTTTGCATATTCATCTTTTGTGAATTTTCAGATTCTTCTTTCAAGGTGTGTTTATCCTTTCTATAATAAAAGCATTGTTATCATGTTTTTGTAAATGTTTTTTCATAATATACTGTTACTTTTTTTTCTTGTACAGATATGGCATCTCGGTTAAATCAGACTATCTTCAATTTTGTGATTTAATCTCTCAAAATTTATAATGTAAGCATCATTCCAGAATAATATATTGATTTCCATTTCCTATTACATTGTCTCACTAGGTTTCTTAATGGTGTTTGCTAACTCTATTCTCTAATTCAAATATATTTTCAGGACTTGTATGCATTTAATTGCATGGTACTACCTCACTATTCTAATGACTGCGTATTTTCCCATGTTTTAATATGCGATGCACTGGACCACGTTGTTCATCATTCTTTGATTTTTTAGGCTTTTTCAGATGAATTCAATACTCATTTGATGACATTGCAAGGAATTCTTAAGAGGTTTTTATTGGTAATTTTTTAAATTTATAAATGCATTTAAGAGAAATAAGCATTACAGAATTAACTTTTTCTGCAAGAGGATCTTATATCTTCTTTAAGCTGAGTCCATGATCTGAAATCAAACAGCCTGAATCTAATCTTGGGTCTACATTCACTATGTTTGGTGCAGGAGAAATTAGCAAAAATTTTAATTTTTGTCTCTCAATTTTCTCAACTTTTCCTTTTTTCTACATAAAAAGGAGCATATGGGATGTACTGTAAAATATGTACTTTTCTTTATGTGATCATCTTTACCTTCCTCTGTTTAGCTTTTCGATGCTTCTGTTGGTATTTGAGAGGGTTTCATTTTGTATGTGTGCTAGTAGCTCCCATCACCTTGTAATCTGTTTCCTTATTTAGGTTTCTGCTATTTAGATTTTCACCTTTAAACACATCCTTTGGCTTTTACATTGTTGTTTAGTTGCTAAGTCACGTCTGACTCTTGCAACGCTATGGACTACAGGCTGCCAGGCTCCTCTGTCCATGGGATTTCCCAGGCAAGAATACTGGAGTGAGTTGCCAATGCCTTCTCCACGGGATCTTCTCAATCCAGGGATGAAACACGCATTTCCTGCATTGGTGGGCATATTCTTTACCAGTGAGCCACCGAGGAAGCCTGACTTTCACATTACTTATGAGTCAACCACTGAGCTTTTATTTTTCTTTTTTCTCTCTCTTCCTTATTATGCTACTTTCACTTTGTAAAAGAAAATGTATAAAATTTATACCTTCTATATTGTTATATTGGTTTTAGGCCTTGCTCTATATTTTTTAAGTGTGACATCCACAATTAAATATATTCAGTGCTGACCAATTTGCCAAACTCTCCCCAGTCATAGCATCCTTGAAAGAAGGTTCGTCCTTTATTAGATTCATCAGGAAGTGCAGTGTTCCCTGAATTCTTGTATGTGTAAAACTATTTTTCCTCATTCTTGATTTTTAAGTACAAGCTGGATGAATAGAAAATCCTTCACTAGCATCTCATTTCCTTAAGCCCCTTGAAAATAGCACTCCACTACTGTTTGTCTTTGTATTTTGCTGTTGAAAATTCTGATGCCCTAATTTTTTTCTTTTTTTAGTGACTTTGTCTTTTTACTGGAAGTCCACATGCTATTTTGCAATTTATTGTTAAAGACTTTGATTTAGAATTGCTTGTTCTGGGTCAATTATTCCAAGTATCTATGGTGAACTCTTTCAATATGTAGATTTAGGTCTTTTTCCCAGAAATTCTTCTTTGATTATAAATTTAAATACTAGTTCTCTTCCATTATCACATTTTAATTCTTCAGAAACTTCAATTCTAGATATTTTGGATCTTCTTTGCTATGAAAGCGAAAGTGAAAGTCGTTCAGTTGTGTCTGACTCTTTGCGACCCTATCGACTATACAGTCCATGGAATTCTCCAGGCCATAATACTGGAGTGGGTAGTTGTTCTTTTCTCCAGGGTATCTTCCCAACCCAAGGATCAAACCCAGGTCTCCCACATTGCAGGTGGATTCTTTACCAGCTGAGTTATCACTTCTTCTTTCAACATTTTAACCTTCCATTATTTTGTTATTTTTCTCCTAGCTATTTTCTTTCCATTTCCCAACTCCTCTTACTGTATTTTCAGTTGAGTCTCTTCTCCTTAAGCACCTTGCATTTTATCTTCATTTCTGAAATGATTTTGCCTTTTCTTCCAATTCCTTTTGACTGTATTCAACACTAATATCCAATCTTATTGGATGTTCTGTCTATTGCAATTCGAAATTCTTGTGTGTTTTTTTGTTTTTTTTTTTTTTTTAGAAAGTTTTTCCTGTCTACCTGATTGAGGATATTCAAGTCCAGTTGGAGTAATATGCTATAGTTTTCCTAGGCTTCATTATTGAGCTGAAGGGAAATTTTTTTTGCTTTGTTTTCTTCTCATCTAGTAGATATCATTATCTATTCAGTTTTCAATGTCTTAGTTTTCTGACCAGCAATAACTGGTTATGTAAGCAGAAGTGATGGCTTTAAATGGGTTATCAGGTTTCCTAGTTCAAGAGCACCCTCTTCTATTGCTATGTGAAGTCAATTTCTTTAATCAGTCTTTAAACAAAGGTTTCATTTGAATGGAGGCTGCAGATAAGGGCTGGTGTGTCTTCTAATTTTATGATTATCCTTTGTTTCTGAAATATGCTTTATTTGCACAGCTTACTGTCTGCTTTCCATTTGGCACCAGGGTTCCAAAGATAGCTGCTGCTGCTGCTAAGTCACTTCAGTCGTGTCCGACTCTGTGTGACCCCACAGACGGCAGCCCACCAGGCTCCCCTGTCCCTGGGATTCTCCAGGCAAGAACACTGGAGTGGGTTGCCATTGCCTTCTCCAATGCGTGAAAGTGAAGCCGCTCAGTCGTGTCCGACTCTTAGCGACCCCATGGACTGCAGCCTACCAGGCTCCTCCGTCCGTGGGATTTTCCAGGCAAGAGTACTGGAGTATAGCTACTCCCTCCAAATCAGCCTCCTCTTCCTCCAAAGCAGCGGCTTCTCAAACTGCTACCCTTGGTCTACATATTTTAAACTCTCTCTGTTTTGAGTTGCTAGAAATCAGGGCTCCAATGGATGTCTCAGAGCCACTTTCAGTACTTCCCCACTAAGGGGAAGTCTTCTTTATAAGGGTGATTTTATTTGATTCAGATGGACAGGGAGGCCTGGTGTGCTGTGATTCATGGGGTCGCAGAGTCGGACATGACTGAGCGACTGAACTGAACTGAAGTATGGACTATAGATAATTTTATTTGCCCTTATTGACATGTATGATTTTTGGAGGCGATATGCAGAGATTTGGCTTTAGGCAACTACCATTGTTATCCTACTAGAAAGTGGATTTCACTCATTCATCATTTCAAAGGCCAGATTATTTTTTTCAATGTCTTCATCCCTTTGTTTGTAATATACTTACTTATCAAAATGTTCTTGATTCTTTATGAAACCCAAGTTCAGGTGGCACCTCTCCCATACTCCATAGAGAGAATCAATCATTTTTTATTTGAGGTTTGTTTAAGACTTTGCACTCAATCTACCATTCCATTTGCTGTGTTGTATTAAAATTATTCCTCTATGTGTCCCACTGGATCAAGGGATATTTGAGAGTTAAAAGGTAATTTCTTATTCACTGTTGTTTACCTACAGCCTAGTACAGACAGAATATGCTCTGGTCTATTACTGTTATTACCTATATTACTGATATCAATATTATAGCTACCTTTTATACTGAGCACTTGATGCATTATTATTAATGCCATTCTAAAATTCAATGGCATGGGTCTTATCATCCTTACTTTACAGAGGAAAAGACTGAGACTGACTGAAATTGTGTCCAAAGTAACAGGGTCAATAAACAGTGCTATAAACTTTGATCTTAATCCAAGTCTACTTGACTATATGCAAGTCTTAAGCTGTTTTCACTTCATCCCATGTGTTGTTGGAGAGTCAAAAGAAGAGTGGAAGATTTTTAGAGCAGTCAGCAAAAGAAGATTCCAGACAAAGATTCCAAAAACTCTATTGTATTCTCTTCCTTCATGTTCCAGTAAAATCACAAGGTCTCCCTGGAGGCCAAGAACCTCTGCTAGGTGGACAAATATAAAACTTCTCAACCAAAGCATAATCTAATCTTGGCAAGGCCTTGACCATTTTCCCAAGAAAAAAGACCAGCTGAACTTTCGGAGCAGTGGAGAGTGTGGACACATGCCAGAGGCTTTCAGGAAAAGCAGTCATCTTAACACAGACAGCCAGAATACTCTGGACAACCACCAAAGTCCTCAGAACAGTCTGAGAGAAGTGATACAATTCCTTGTTTTCTGCAAAGCTGATAAAATTCCTAGCCTTGGCTCAAAATGACCAAGATTTAAATATGAAGTTGCTATATGAAAACTGATTTGCAGGTACAGACCACCAGGAATCCACAGATTCTATTGTTAAGATGGGAAGATGCAACTAAGAGGCAGAGGAACCAGAGAAATGAGTGCCAGGCTCATACTGGCTCACTGGTTGTAAGCTGGGCCTAGATGCTAAGTTTATAGCCCTTGGGATGTGCTTCATAACTGTAGGTTGCCCCAAACTGGGAGAAGCCAGAGCAAAGCAAACTCATGAAACTAAAATGAAATCCCCTCCAGTTCTGCTTCCAAAAAGCACCTTAACAACTCTTCAGACTTCTTAAAGGAAGTGATAGCTTGATAGCCATAGAAAACAATCTTAAGGCAGGTCTGATGCAAAGAAAGACATAGTTCCTGTATGCTGACCACTCGTCCCTAAGACCTGATATTGACTCCCTAGTATAACAGAATGCAGACCCAAGCAAAATAGTATTAACCAGGAAGGAATTACAAGTCATAAGTCAGTGCCACCAAATACTGAGCAGACTCAGTTCAGTTCAGTTGCTCAGTTGTGTCTGACTCTTTGTGACCCTGTGAACCGCAGCACGCCAGGCCTCTCTGTCCATCACCAACTCCCGGAGTTCACCAAACCCATGTCCACTGAGTCAGTGATGCCATCCAACCATCTCATCCTCTGTTGTCCCCTTCTCTTCCTGCCCTCAATCTTTCCCAGCATCAGGGTCTTTTCCAACGAGTCAGTTCTTCGCATCATGTGGCCAAAGTATTGGAGTTTCAGCTTCAACATCAGTCCTTCCAATGAACACCCAAGGCTGATCTCCTAAGCGGACTGAGGGGTGCCAAATACCGTTACTCAAGAGAAGGCTTTCATAGTGCTGGTACCAGAGAAGGCTGGATGAATCAGGATGACCTGAGAGACCGGCTCCAAGTGCAACTTCTGCCTCTACTGTTACATGACTTGATGGCTTTAAGACGGGAACAAAACCAAGCCAAAATGGTTGACTTAATGGATAAGTGGCCACAGGCTCTGACCTGCATGGCACACAATGATGATACAATATCTTCCACTTTAACAAAGGTAAAACCAAATGAAAATGAAACAGACAAAAATAAAAGAAAACCTCCCTTGCCCCACAGCTCTTTTGAGTCACTCACACATCATTCTAAGAAGGACTGCCTGAGCTCTCTGTTTCTATTTCTCTCCCTTCTGTTCTTTAATGAAAATACTCCAATCAAGCTCTTCTCTCCACCACTCCAAACAAATCGTCCTATAAGGGCCACCAATGCCCTCCACCTGGATGAAGACAATAGATGACTTTTAGTCTCAAGCATACTTGACATCTCAAGTCTGTTGTGACTCACACAGTCAAAGGCTTTGGCATCGTGCTGTTCCTGAAACATGTCACTCACATGCCTCCTTCACACCCTTTGTGCTTGCTTTCCCTTTGCCTAGCACAGGCTTTGCCCAAATGGATTACTGCCTCACTTCATTCAGAGAGCACTTTCCAGATCCCTGGCCAGGATGAATGTGTGCTCTGTGTTACACTGTATCACCACCTACCCAACACCCCTGTTTCACTCCTCATGGTGGCTCACTCAGTGGGCACACAATAAGGTAGACATGGCCATTTAATTTGCTTTGATTAATGTACTGTGGACAGAAGTGATATGTATCACTTCCAGGAAGGAGCTTTCAGAGCCAGCCTGTGGTTTACTACATCTCTTTCCTCTCTGCCACCATGACCGGAAGTGCTTCAGATTAAGGCCTCTCTGTTAATCTGGATCCCAAACCGTGGATCAGAGGTGCAACTAACCTAAGACAGATATGGTGCAGGAGCAAGGAGTAAGCTTGCTTCTTGTAAGCCACTGACATTTAGAGCTTCTTTGTTACTGCAGCATAACCAACCCTTTACCCTCCAAAGCATTTGTCGTCCATCTGAAAATCCAATGTGCTTTGGATTTGATTCTTTGTTCAACATCTCCCACTAGAACACTGGGGATGGGGACTCTGTGTTGTTCACTACACAGCTCTCACCTAGAAAATACTTGTAGGTGCTCAACGAACATTTATAGAATTATTGAGGAAGCTCTGTGCTTTAGGGCAACTAGCACCGGTGGGTTCAACCTGTGTGCTAGGTATTCTGGAGTTTCTATGTCTCTCTCAAGGGAAAGAATGTATTGAGAATGCTGACCCAACAGCTTCCCTGTCTAAGTATCAGCATCCTTCCTTCCCTCCCTCCTGTTGCATCCAGGTGTTGACAGAGCGGCATATCTAGAAAAATTCACCCAGACCAGGGGCAGCTGAGAGAAAATCCCCATTCCATTCTGAGCTACGTGAACAGCAGACTGTGTAATTCCCTCTCTGAAATGGTCCTTCCACCCAAGATTCTCACTTTTACTTGGCCACGCTCTCCTGCTTTAAGGAAAAAAGTGGGCCAAGGCTCTTTCTGTTACATATCGTGAAGTCGTGAAGTTGCTCAGTCATGTCCGACTCTTTGTGACCCCATGGACTGTAGCCCACCAGGCTCCTCCATCCATGGAATTTTCTAGGCAAGAGTACTGGAGTGGGTCACCATTTCCTTCTCCAGGGGATCTTCCCAACCCAGGGATTGAACCTGGGTCTCCTACATTGTGGGCAGACGCTTTACCATCTGTCTGTTATACACAGAGGCACACAAATACCATAAGGCGTACAGGGCTTAGAATCTTCGCTTTGGGCCCATTTCTTTTCTTTTTTTTATGCTGGTGAATATTAAACTCTCTATTCCTTTTCTACAATAAGGCTAGTAGTGGTTCTCAAAGGAAGGAAAAGAAAAGCATCAATTTTGCTTAATCCCAAACATTAACCAAAGAGAAAATTGCTTGCTTACTTGATGTGATTACAGAGCTTAAACTCATAAGGCCTTGGGGCAGTGAAAACTCATCTCGTTTTCTTCTCCTTTCCCACAAGCCAGTGTCCCAGTTCAGAATGTTCTGCACTCAGCCTTCCAAGGTGCTGTCCATCCTGAACTGCTCACTCTCAGTGGATGAGACGTTGCTCTCCCACTCAGCCATTGCACACCTAAACTACTAGAAATGTCTTCCTTGAATTTAGCTGAACTCTGTTCTTGATAGCTTTTTATACATTATCTCTAGCTTTGATCTCTGACACCACCATCATTAACCTTTCCTGTAGGCCAACTGTTAGGAGAGCCAGAGAAGTCGACTGGATCTTCTGAGAGAAAGGCACTGCTAAGCAGATATTTCATAAAGTAAGTAGTAGTAAGTCATATGAAGAAGACAGAAACCTTGAAAGAGGCAAAAGGGAGAGCACACGCTTCTGCCAAGAAAGAAGAAAAGTGGTAAATTCCAAGGGCTGAAATGCATTTAATGTCCCAGGAGTACTAGTTCTGGAAGACCTTAGAGAAGAAAGGGCAAGGAATGAGTCTAGAGGCATAGGACTATGGAGGCACTTGGAGAGATGCTTAAGGAGTTTGGATTTCACCCTAAGAACATCAAGGAACATTGACTGTGTCAGCAGTGGAGTAAACAGATATACATTTTAGGAAGACCATCTTAACCAGGATGTGGAGACTGGATTGAATGGGGTATGAGGTAAGAAGGAATTAGGGGAGACCTTTAGGAGGCTCCTGTAGCAATCGGGGTTCCAGAAGATGGGAACCTGTTAAAGGAAAACAGCAATGAGAAAGATAGAGGTGGACAGAATTCAAGAATTTGGAGCGAGAATGGACAGAACTTAAGTGAATGATGTCTTGTTTCATTCTCTCAGTATGTGTTTTATTGGGCTAATAGCCCGGCATTCATTTTCTGCTCCACCTTCTTGCCTCTCTTGGGCTCCAGTTCCCCTGACTACTGTTTGCTCATTCTGTTGGCAATAGGCCAGGTGCTTCTCCTTGGCAGGGAGAAAAGAAACCTCAAAGAGGAAGTGAGAACTCTCCCCTCTGCCCTCTGAATGTGACATGCTGCTATCAGTGTATTCATGTAATTGACAAAGAGCCAGAATAAGACTGTGTAGGAGGGTGACTGTTGTCAAAAACGAAAGAACACGAAAGTGCAAAAGTATTTGTTTTCTTTTATATTTCAAACAATGCTCCCACATACAGATAAAAGATTATCAGATGTTATGTAAATTTAACAGCATTTATCCTTCCATCATCTCTATTTTGGGAAGCAATCGAGAGATGTGGTTAAGATAGATCTGGATTTGAATCTCAACTATATTTTCTTAAAAGCAGTGTGACCTTGGACAAGTCATGTAAATTCTTTGGCTCCCAGTTTTCTCATGGGAAAAGCAAGATGAATAATGTTGTTCAGCCTCTAAGTTGTGTCCAACTCTTTTGAGACCCCATGGACTATACAGCCCACCAGGCTCCTCTGTCCAAGGGATTTCCCAGGCAAGAATACTGGAGTGGGTTGCCATTTCGTGCTTCAGAAGATCTTTTTTACTCAAAGATTGAACCCAAGTCTCCTGCATTGGTAGACAGGGTCTTTCCCACTGAACCACCGGGGAAGCCTAAAGTGAGTAATATCCACCTGTTACTGGACAGACAGTTGGAGTCCAGAACTCTTAATGGCCTGTAATTCACAATCCCTTCCCATCTATAAGTTAACTTATAACATGATCTGACTTCTCTAAGGAAATGTCTACTGACTTTACCCGAGAGTTCTCTGTACCCCTGTGAAATCTCAAAGCTAGTAAACCATTGAGTCCCAATCACCAAACCAAGGTAGCCTGCTGACAACTCTGGTCATGTGACAGTTGACAAAGCACTCGATCATCCTGGAACCTCACCACCACTCTGAGTGAGAAGCAGAGTAAAGGTCCCCGTGCCTACTTAGAAAGCAAGCCTAGAGAGGTTAGGTGACTTACCCAAGGTCACACAGTCAAAAGAAGACAGAACAAATACTAGAGTGAAGGTCTTATAACCCATGATAATACCGCTTAAATCCTCTTTACTGAGCTTCTCCACTTAGATTCAGCCAACTGCTTGGCCCAGGCCTTCTGGGTCTGATGGCTTCATAGAAAGTATACAGGCCAATGGCCTGCATACCGATAGTGCTTGACCTCTGGTTATTCAAATAAACCAGAGCAAAGAGGAGAGAAAGGTAAGGGAACAAACAATTTCACAGCTCTGAAGACCTCAACATGCCAACTCCCTGTTCTAGATATGAAAACCATCCTTCCTCTGACATCACACTGAATTCATAGCAGAGGCAACACCAAACTGAAAAGGAGACAATTTGGGAGTTGACTCCAAAAAATTCACAGGGTCATCATTACCAGGTTTCACTATTATCAATTCAATTAACATTTACTGAGAACCCACCATGTGCTAGAGCCTATACTAAATTCTGGATTCAGAGAAGGAAAAGACGCAATTCTTATTCTGAAGACAATTAGAGTCTCTCTCCCTCTCTATCACACACACACATTTATATAAGGAATATTAATTGCATTGCATAATCACATGATCAAAGTGCTATAATCTACACATAAGCACTTTGCAATTTAATTAACCCCATGCAGATAAGCACTGTTATTATTCCTATTTTACAGATAGAGAAATGGAGGCCTCAGAGCATAAAAAATTTTCCCAAGGTCTAAGTAAATATAGCTAGGATTTGAAACCAGGCACTCAGATTCCAAAATTCATGTGTAAGTCTACTCTAGTAGAAGGAATACAAACTCCTAAAAAAACAAATCTTTCAAAATATTTCTAACAGAAGGTAGGTCAGTTCTGCCTAAGATGAGACAGACCCTGGAGCTGATGATGGAGCCCGCCGCACCTGAGAACAGTGTTCTCCTGAGCTGCAGATCTAACAGAAGTGATGAAAGCAATTCACGAGCAAAGCTGCTGCTGGAATGCTATGTCCACTACCCAAGAGTATCCTAGCTCTTTTCTGAATTTTTTCAAAGCACCACTTCTTGATGATTCTGCAGCAGCCCCAGCCAGGATGATTGCAGATACAGCACTAAAAAAAGAAAGCCAAGAGTGGGAGTAGGTGAGAGATGGAGGGGGTTAGGCAGCATGGAGAGATACTTTAGTCTCATTGCTGTTGAATCTGTATTTTATCTTTCAAAGCTGAAACAAGCAATTCAATCCACACAGTCTTTCCCCCCTCCAATAAATTGCATTTTTAAACGAATCAACTGGTGCAAGATTTATTGATCTGAGTTGACAGTGAACCTCACAAATTCATACAAAAGAGTTTTCTCATTATAGAGTCATTTAGAGGACTTGTTAGTTCAGAGCATTCATTGTAAAGTTCACCAGTAATATTTTTTAAAAGGCCAGAAAATGTATAAAATTGGGCCCAAGCCATTTTTTAAAAAAATCAATTGTATTTTTATTTTTTCACCATATTCTTTCAGCTGTGTTCTCTTCAATTTGGACAAAACCAAGATGTGCCCCCTTGACAATTTTTTCACCAAGAAGCAGAAAGAGAAATCTTTCTAGGGGTTTTAGACAGTCAAAGCTTGAATCCAAGTGCTAGAATTAATCAAAAGCTGATTCTAGGAAAAATCCTGGTTTTGTCTGCAGGTTCCCCATGGCCTCGCTCCATGTGGAAAAGAAGTGGTTTGTCATCAGACCACATATTGGGGTTGTTGGCCTTCATATCAGATCTATCAACCCCACCATCTATTCCCTTTAACTTCCCAAATATAAAGACTTGTCTTCAGCCAAATACATCAAGCCTTATCACACAGTATCAGGCTCATAATGCCTGCAGTCTGGCCTCTGACAGAAGTTCCTAAGTATTTAGGGAAGAGACTCACACTACAAAACCATTCCTTTAGGCATTTTACCATAAGGTCATAAAACCACACATGAAACAATCACATACTTGTCCTGAGTTGCCCTTTAATCATATGACCACTGTTTCCATGGAGGGATCATATTGCTCTATTTGTCAGAGGAGGAGTTAAAGTCACATGCTCCCTAGGTCAGGCTGCCTGAGTGTTATTACTGACTCTACTACCATTTACTGGTAGTGTGTCCTTGACAAGCTATTTAACTTCTTAGGCTTCCATTCCTCCACCGGTAAAGTGGGAATACTAACAGCATCCATCATGTAAAGTGAGAATTAAAAGCAATGGCTGCTGCTGCTGCTAAGTCGCTTCAGTCGTGTCCAACTCTGTGCGATCCCATAGTCGGCAGCCTATCAGGCTCCTCTGTCCCTGGGATTTTCCAGGCAAGAGTACTGGAGTGGGTTGCCATTCCTTTCTCCAAAAGCAATGGACATATACATATTTACAACTATCCCTGGCTCAAGAAATGCAAGTTTTGAGATTTAATCATGCTTATAAAAACTACTGTGTAGACACTGTATGTTAAATCATCTGATGTCTCCAATGTTGGATCTTAATTGTAAACTTCTCTTAAGAATTCAAACTAAAGAAAATATAGCATCCACTAAGAATCACAGCTTTCTTCCATTGAGAAGCTCTGTAATCTAACCTGGTTCCCATTCTTCCTTTGCAGAAAGTGAAAGTTGCTCAGTTAAGTCTGACTCTTAATGACCCCATGGACTAAACAGTCCATGAAATTCTCCAGGCCAGAATACTAGAGTGGGTAGCCTATCCCTTCTCCAGAAGATCTTCCTGACCCAGGAATTGAACCGGAGTCTCCTGCATTACAGGAGGATTCTTTACCAGCTGGGCTACCAGGGAAGCCCAAATCAAAATGTGATGAGAGCCTGTATCTGACTGACCACATTTAACATATTCATTTCACCTCCTTAACACCAGGATTTTGATACTGCTTCAAATTCATTTTGGAAAGAGTCTACCTGATTGTTTCTTAGAACCAAGGTGTCTATCATTCCTGTTTGCACCCCATATCTAAGCATAGAGCTGAAAATAGCTGTTCATAAATATCTAGTGATTTGCATATTTGAGAGAATTTAAGAAAATGAAAGACATCTAAAAGATAGAGCCTGTAGTGTGATTATCAATGACATTGCCTGAGGTGCAATGAAAGAAATTTGGGCCTTCATCAAAACCTTTCAGTTTATTATCATTAAAAACACTCTTTCAATATAGTATAGTATCTGTTTAATCCAGTGTAATGAGTTAATTGAGGGACTTGATCTCATTCATCTTCCTTTTCCTACATCCAGCCTTTTGGTTAACACATTTGTGGTAAAGGTAATAAACAGACTTACAAACGAATATATGACTAAGAGAAACAGATGGTCAGAAAAATCTCCAGAATGAAATGAAACTTACACTTCACATCAAACACATCACAGTTAAAATGACTCAATGGCTGCAGTTAGAATGGGTTCAGGCCATTCTCAGTTAATCTAAAAGAAAGATTAAAAGGAAGAGGACAGAGGAAAAGGTGCAGGAAGCCTTCTCCAGCCACATTTATTCCATCAATAAATATTTCTTAAGCACCTGCTTTATGCCAAGCTCTGTTCTAAACACAGTATTATAAGAGTGATGAATCAAAGGACCTGCTCTCATGGAGCTTGCATCCCAGTGGAGACAAAGAAACAAGGAAACAACAGAATAAATAAGATAAGCTCAGAGAGCAAATGCCACGGGAGAGATGACACTGGGTAATGTAATAGCACAGAACTGACTATATAAAGGTGGATAACCTTAGATAAGATGTCTAGAAAGGTCTCCTTCTGCTCTCTATTTGAGCACTCTGTACTATAATCTTTATATCACTGGGTTATGACTATCTTTTCCTAACTTCATCTCCCAACTGCCCAACTGAAGAATAATATATCTCAGCCTCAAGTACAAAACACAGTGTCTGGTGTCTATGAGTGAAAGTGAAAGTGTAGCTTCTCAGTGTGTCTGACTCTTTGCAACCCCATGGACTGTAGCCTGCCAGGCTTCTATGTTCATGGAATTCTCCAGGCAGGAATACTGGGGTAGGTAGCCATCCCCTTCTCCAGAGGATCTTCCTGACCCAGCAATCGAACCCAGGTCTCCTGCATTGCAGGCAGATTTTTTTTCCCATCTGAGCCACGAGGGGTGCCCTCATTGGTACCTATGAAGCCCTCTATAATTTTTTGCAAAGATTAAATTCTTTAAAGCAAGCACTTTCTCTAACTTTGAAGACACAGAGGAAGGAAAAAAATCTTTTATTTCCCTCCTCAGAAGGGAAGAGGGGTTGAAATCAGGAAAAGCTTCAGAAAATGTATAAGGAAAGGCACAGGACATTACATGCCACATATGAGAAACAGTGGTAATTCAGGAAAGTAACGAACATTGATTGGCAGAAGTTGGTGGCAAGGTCGAGAAAAGCCATCGTTTCCACGCTTGGATTTTCACCCTTAGGCAAGGCGGGAGCCATCAGAGATTTTACAACAAAAGAGCCACCAACAAGATCTGAGAGGTGGAAACATCATTCTGGAATCTGAGAAAGAGCTAGAGGAAAGGGGTAGAGACAATGGGAAGGGAATGATGTCAAAAGCAGTTACAATGGTCTGGTTGAGAATTAAAAAAAAAAAAAAGAGGCTGAGCTGGGCAGGAGCCGTATGGACAGACAGTAATGAAATAGAATCTATAGGTCTTGGGAACAATTGCATCTGAGCACAGAAGGAATTGGGATGGGGGGATCAGCAGCTGCCAGTTTGGTGAACCTTATTTTCTCATGGTTTATCCGTATGAGAGACTGAGACACATAACATGTCTTAGGAAAACAGGTACCTTGAGCAGGTGGCAATTCTATCAACAAATATGGAATCATTTTCCTTTCAGCCTACATGAGAGTCTGAACCAAGAGGCATCCCAAATACCCTTTATGGGTCAGCTACCAGCATGAACTCTCACTCTCAGCTGACCAGTTTGACATGGAGCCTTTTTTATCTCAAGATGTCAGCCACTGAACTGTGCAGGCTAACTCTCATCTTCCCAAGCAGAGTTTTTCTGCACAGCAATGGCTGGCAACTTAATATTTTGCATAAAAATTCATGAGGAGCAGTATCCATTTCAGTTATGTTATAAGGTAGTAAAAGGAAGAAAGAGGGAGGAAAGGAAAAAGTTCAGCCCTGCACTCAGATAGGGTTCATTTTGAGTGATGATTGCGAGCCAACCTTGGAAATTACAGATGCTACTTGGTTCACTATTATTTTGCAGCATCTCCAGTAATCTTCCGTGATCATTTATAACAGCATGTCTGATGACTTTCAAAATGTAACGGGAAAGGGTACTTCTGTGAAGCATGTCTGCTCAAAGGAAAAATCAATCTTGGCTGCTAAGGGAGTGAACTTTGTACCACCACGATTAGACAGTTAGAGATTTCAACATATAAAAACAGGAATGGCAAGGGTCCAGTCTTCCCAAATATATGTGTTATAACGTGTGTTCCAGTTGCTTGAACAGTTTCAAGATTTCTCCTTTCATCCAAACAAAACAAAACATGTGTCGGGAATCCAAATTGGCACACTCCAATAGAAAATAATCATGAACCCCATAATAATAACCACTAATGTTTACACACTGCCTTTACAGTTTGGTAAAGTATCTGTCACTCACCTGATCTGCTAATCATCAAAAATACCTCACGCTTTGCAACCATTTTTTTCTTCTCTGACAGCCGTTCCTACTGCCTGCAATGTTCTATGACAACATCTGTGCTCCCATATTTCAAGGGCAAGCTTAAAATCTCCCTGCCTGTGGCTCAGTCTCTGGTTATTTTAAATCTTCCAAGTGAATAATATTGTATCATGTATAAATATCTCTGAAAGGTAGTGGAGTGTGATACAAAGTTAACAGAATCAGAAGACCTGATTTCAAGGACTATCCATGCATGCTCAGTCATGTTCAACTCTTTGTGACCCTATGGACTATAGGCCACCAGGCTCCTCTGTCCATGGGATTTTCCAGGCAAGAATCCTAGAGGAGAACATAGGCAAAACACTCTCTGTCATAAATCACAGCAGGATCCTCTATGATCCACCTCCCAGAATACTGGAAATAAAAGCAAAAATAAACAAATGGGATCTAATTAAAATTAAAAACTTCTGCACAACAAAGGAAACTATAAGCAAGGTGAAAAGACAGCCTTCTGAATGGGAGAAAATAATAGCAAATGAAGCAAATGACAAACAACTAATCTCAAAAATATACAAGCAACTTATGCAGCTCAACTCCAGAAAAATAAATGACCCAATCAAAAAATGGGCCAAAGAACTAAACAGACATTTCTCCAAAGAAGACATACGGATGGCTAACAAACACATGAAAAGATGCTCA
>SJYT01063679.1:9154-41468 GCA_006410635.1 Cephalophus harveyi
CTTCTCCATCTTTGGCTGCAAAGAATATAATCAATCTGGTTTCAGTGTTGACCATCTGGTGATGTCCATGTGTAGAGTGTTCTTTTGTGTTGTTGGAAGAGGGTGTTTGCTATGACCAGTGCAATTTCTTGGCAAAACTCTATTAGCCTTTTCCCTGCTTCATTCCATACTCCATGGCCAAATTTGCCTGTTACCCTAGGTGTTTCTTGACTTCCTACTTTTGCAGTCCAGTCCCCTATAATGAAAAAGACATCTTTTTTAGGTGTTAGTTCTAAAAGGTCTTGGATGTCTTCATAGAACCGTTCAACTTCAACTTCTTCAGCGTTACTGGTTGGGGCAGAGACTTGGATTACTGTGATATTAAATGGTTTGCCTTGGAAACAAACAGAGATCATTCTGTCGTTTTGGAGATTGCATGCAAGTACTGCATTTTGGACTCTTTTGTTGACCATGATGGCTACTCTATTTCTCTAAGGGATTCCTGCCCACAGTAGTAGACATAATGGTCATCTGAGTTAAATTCACCCATTCCAGTGTACTTTAGTTTGCTGATTCCTAGAATGTCGACATTCACTCTTGCCATCTCCTGTTTGATCACTTCCAATTTGCCTTGATTCATGGACCTGACACTCCAGGTTCCTATGCAATATTGCTCTTTACAGCATCTGACCTTGCTTCTATCACCAGTCACATCCACACTGGGTATTGGTTTTGTTTTGGCTCCATCCTTTCATTCTTTCTGGAGTTATTTCTCCACTGTAATCTAGTAGCATATTTGGCACCTACTGACCTGGGGAGTTCCTCTTTCAGTATCCTATCATTTTACCTTTTCATACTGTTCATGGGGTTCTCAAGGCAAGAATATTGAAGCAGTTTGCCATTCCCTTCTCCAGTGGACCACATTCTGTCAGACCTCTCCACCATGACTCGCCCATCTTGGGTGACCCCACACAGCATGGCTTAGTTTCATTGAGTTAAACAAGGCTGTGGTCAGTGTGATTAGATTGACTAGTTTTCTGTAATTATGGTTTGTGTGTCTCCCCTCTGATGCCTCTCACAACACCTACCATCTTACTTGAATTTCTCTTACCTTGGACGTGAGGTATCTCTTCATGGCTGCTCCAGCAAAGTGCAGCCGCTGCTCCTTGCCTTGAATGAGGGGTATCTCCTCACAGACACACACACCTCCTGAACTTGAACGTGGAGTAGCTCCTCTTGGCCCTCCTGAGCCCGCGCAGCCACCAGGCTAATCATATGTTAATATAATAAGTTAACATTTATCCTATTAGGGCTTTAACCCCAGAACCTAAATTAGGACTTTGGGATTAACATAAACATCTTTCCCTATATAAAATAGATAACCAAAAAGACCTATTGTATAGCACAAGGAACTGTATTTATCAGTAATATTTTGTAATAATTTAAAACAGATAAGTATCTGAAAAGGAATATATATCTGAATTGCTGTGCTGTATGTCTCAAACTAACACCATTTTGTAAATCAATTGTACTTTAATAAAAAAAATAAATAAAAGAAAATTTAAACGTCATGAGTATAGTAGAAGTTTCCAGTAGGTGTCAAAATAAAAAAACAAAACAAAACTGAATTATAATAATAATAGCAACCAGTACCAGTACCAGTGCAGTCGCTCAGTCGTGTCCGACTCTTTGCGACCCCGTGGACTGTAGCCTACCAGGCTTCTCCGTCCATGGGATTCTCCAGGCAAGAATACTGGAATGGGTTGCCATTTCCTTCTCCAGGGGATCTTCCCGACCCAGGGATTGAACCCGGGTCTCCTGCCTTGCAGGCAGACGCTTTAACCTCTGAGCCACCAGGGAAGCCCAAATAATAGCAACAACAACTAGTAAAATTTAGAGGTAGGAGTGGGATAAAAGATCTTATGGTCCTATAAAAGAATGTCTTATTCTTTTGGAAACTTAAGGGAGCAAATCACCACCCTCTTGTTCCTTCTCAAATCATGGAGCTTCAGCTATAGACCCAAAATCTTGGCCAGCACTCACTCTAGTGGCGGACCTATGAACTACCCCTCTGCAGATTTCCTAAACTGCAGGCACCTGGTGGACGTGAAGATACCCAAAATGTAAAGAAGCAATAATTCTCTGTCATATCTGGATAAGAATAAAAACTTCAAGACTATAGAAATATATCTCCAAAAAAAGCACTTTCAACAAATAAAAAATTGTATCTTGGAGATCTCAGCTGGAAGTGGCACCGACCAGAAAACAAACACGCAAAGATATTTAGAGACCTAAAAATCTATGACACAGTAAAGGACCTGGTCAGGAAGAGGGCTAATTTTGACTCACAGCTAATGCACTGGCTGATGAGTCATCTCAGCAAGCTGTATCTTAGTCTCCTTAATTGATATATTTGGGTTGACCATATGTCCCAGTTTGCCTGGGGCAGTTCTGGTTTATGTCAGTTGTACCAGGTGATGATTAATAGCATCTCATTTTATTCCTTAATGTGCCCTATTTGGGTCATAAAGTATACGGTCACCCTAGTTACATGATATAAGGATAATGTTCTTTTAGTTTTATGGAGGGGGAGGATTAAATGAGCATGGGTTAATGGAGGTTCAACCATGACTTAGGTGTTTGGTTCCTGCTCAGTGTGTTTTTACACTAAAGCTTCCCCTTTGGAGCTAATCGTCTCCATGATTCTGATTACTGTTTATCTCTGTCTTCAATGTGCCATATTAAGGATGAATGGGGAGAGTGTGAGCCGTGAATCTTCTCATAAAATTAATAAAGTTAATTTCACCCAGAAAATAGGAAAGTTCTTCTGAATCACATGTTCCCTTGCAAATTCTGGCCTCTTGAAATTCTTTTTTCTAGTATCTTTTACAAATAATTCTGCAACACTGACATTTTCACTAAACTCTAAAAACCTATGGAAAAGGAAAGGAAACTGGGAAAATGAATGCCTTGTATTTTGGGTTTGGGTTAAGCTGGGCATGCCCACAGCTGCACATTCAACTCCACTAAAAACATAAATAGAAAACAACCTTAATATTCTAATAATAAGTGATTAGTGGAACAAATTATAGAGCATCTGTACAATGGAACACACTGCAGTCTCCAAAAGTGCTGGTATAGAGCTATATTTATTGGCATGGAAAATTGCTCACAGCATATTATCAAGTGAAAAAGGCAGGTGCTGAGAAGCAGGTGCAAGGATATTATAAAATTGTATAGAAGTATGTAATATATTGTTTATATGTTTATGTGGAAATAGACATGTTTGAAATACTCTTCAAAATAGTAATAGTGGTTAACTCTGTGCTGCGTGCTTAGTCTCTCAGTCATGTCTGACTATTTGCAACCCCATGGACTGCAGCCCAGCAGACTCCTCTGTCCTTGGGATTTCCCAGAGAAGAATACTGGAGTGGGTTGGCATTTTCTTCTCTAGGAGATCTTCCTGACCCAGGGATCAAACCAGTGCCTGCTGTGTCTCCTGCATTGCAGGCTGATTCTTTATCCACTGAGCCATCAGGGAAGGTTATCTCTAGGTGGCGTGATTTAAGTTGACTTTAGTTTCTTTTCCTTAGGTGACAAGCATATTTGCTTTTAATAATCAAAAAAAATAAAATACATGATTTACATAGAATTTTAGAAGAAATGTCTTTAACTAGAGCTTCAGAGGTCAGAATAGCCTATGTACAGATGATGAGACTAGATGTTGATATAAATATCTAAATAGTTAGAACCTATACACACTAGAACTCTTTCTTCCAAGAAGATAAAAACAGAAGACCCTTAATACTAATACCACATGTGGATGCCAGGCTTGAAGATGATCCCCAGTGGTTCCTGTCTCTTGGTCACGTTGTCCTTGTGTAAGTCTGTCCCACTGAGTGTGAGGACTTGGGGTGTTTTTTATAATGAATTGAATAAGGCCAAAATGATGTATGTGATTCAGAGACTAGGTCATTAACAGCATAATGGCATCAACTTTTTCTCTCTGTATTATTCACTTTGGGAGAGGTCAGCTGCCATATCATGAAAATATTTAGTACCCTAAGAAGAGAGCTAATGGGTTAAGAACTTGGATCTCTGGGTAGCAAGCAACCAAAGAGAAACAGAAGCCTGTTAACAACTTACGTGACTGTAACCTTCACCAACACATTAGGGCAGTGTCCTGAGGGACCCTATGGCAGAACCAGTTAGGTAAGCCACTCCCTGGATTCCTCAGCCACAGAAGCAGAGTGAGATAATACATGCTTATTGTCATAAACTGGTAAGTTTTGGCATCATCTCTTACGAGGCAACGGGCAACTAACATACTTCCAAACACACTCGACAAGGTTTCCTTCTGGAAGCATGCAGTTAAGGTACCCTAATCTCAGTCAGCTTTTGTTTTCATGTCAGGCGCACTTCCTCCTCTACTAATGAAAGATTCCTTGAATTGTCTGTTATGCTTTTTTTTTCCCTCTGTTTTCCAGTACCAATTGTATTTCATGTTCTTGGCACTGAGCTTCTAGTCAGATATCTAAAAAGAGTGTGACAGTTGGTTTGGGGTTGAAAGCTTGCCTGAAATTGAGATTCCAGATGCATTGCTCATTCTGACCTCTGACCTGTTTTCCCTCAGAGTTTCTTCCTCTAAAGCTGGCCCATAATCCAACTGTCTTTTCCACATCTACTCACTTAGTTGATAACTCAGCATGTAAATCACACCTCTTCCTGGCATAAGAGCCTAAAGATTGTGGAGTCTTTGTTAGTCCTTGGAAATGTAGATGATTTATAATTAAATACCAAAACAAAAAAGAAACTACTTCCTTTTTTGGTCATGATGGATTATGAATGCTGAACTAATTCTTTGCCTGCAAAAGCAGCAACAACATAAAGTAGACAAAATATAGGAAAATATTTTTCAGCTTTACCAACAGAGATCACAGGGCTGTGGTCCTGGTGAAATAAAATATAACACAGAAACAAAAACAGGTGAGTCTAACAATAACCAAGAGCACAATAGACTTAAATCAGTCATATTAACTTTAAAAATTATTTGTAAATGGACTAAACATTTCAATGACAGGTAGAAATTAGCAGATAATAAATAAACAAGATATTGTGAACTGTTGACACAAAACACTCTTTAAATGAAAGGACATAAGTGAGTTGAAAGCAAAAAGGAGAGGGTATATCTTGTAAACGGTAATCAAAGGAAAGGTGGAGTGGCTGAAGTAATATCAGATAATGTAGACTTTTAAACAAGGAATGTTACCTGGGACAAAAAGAATTTTACAGTGATATGAGTGTCAGTTTTTCAAGGAGATAGCAGATGCTAAAATGCATCCATAATAGAGCTTTAAAATGCATGATAAAAGCTAATGAAACAAAAGGCCTAGATTTTCAAAAAAGTCAACAATTGCAATTTTAGGTTTTATCATTTCTCTCTCAGAAACTGATAGAGCAGACACAATATCACTAAAGAACAGAAAAACACTATCAGCTAACTAGACCTAATTGATATTTATAAAATACCCCCAAATTATACAATGTGGGGTGATTTCAAGTGTTATTAAAATTCACAAAGATAGTCCATATGCTGGGCTGTAAAAAAACTCGACAAATTTTGAATAAATTAAATTGTAAAATCTGTCTATATTGAAATTGTAGTATAAAACCATTAAAAAATCTGAAAATAGTCAGATATTTTGGTATTTAAGCAAGAAGTCATCAAAATAACACAAGCAACCAAAGAGAAACAGAAGCCTGTTAACAACTTACGTGACTGTAACCTTCACCAACACATTAGGGCAGTGTCCTGAGGGACCCTATGGCAGAACCAGTTAGGTAAGCCACTCCCTGGATTCCTCAGCCACAGAAGCAGAGTGAGATAATACATGCTTATTGTCATAAACTGGTAAGTTTTGGCATCATCTCTTACGAGGCAACGGGTAACTAACATACTTCCAAACACACTTGACAAGGTTTCCTTCTGGAAGCATGCAGTTAAGGTACCCTAATCTCAGTCAGCTTTTGTTTTCATGTCAGGCGCACTTCCTCCTCTACTAATGAAAGATTCCTTGAATTGTCTGTTATGCTTTTTTTTTCCCTCTGTTTTCCAGTACCAATTGTATTTCATGTTCTTGGCACTGAGCTTCTAGTCAGATATCTAAAAAGAGTGTGACAGTTGGTTTGGGGTTGAAAGCTTGCCTGAAATTGAGATTCCAGATGCATTGCTCATTCTGACCTCTGACCTCTTTTCCCTCAGAGTTTCTTCCTCTAAAGCTGGCCCATAATCCAACTGTCTTTTCCACATCTACTCACTTAGTTGATAACTCAGCATGTAAATCACACCTCTTCCTGGCATAAGAGCCTAAAGATTGTGGAGTCTTTGTTAGTCCTTGGAAATGTAGATGATTTATAATTAAATACCAAAACAAAAAAGAAACTACTTCCTTTTTTGGTCATGATGGATTATGAATGCTGAACTAATTCTTTGCCTGCAAAAGCAGCAACAACATAAAGTAGACAAAATATAGGAAAATGTTTTTCAGCTTTACCAACAGAGATCACAGGGCTGTGGTCCTGGTGAAATAAAATATAACACAGAAACAAAAACAGGTGAGTCTAACAATAACCAAGAGCACAATAGACTTAAATCAGTCATATTAACTTTAAAAATTATTTGTAAATGGACTAAACATTTCAATGACAGGTAGAAATTAGCAGATAATAAATAAACAAGATATTGTGAACTGTTGACACAAAACACTCTTTAAATGAAAGGACATAAGTGAGTTGAAAGCAAAAAGGAGAGGGTATATCTTGTAAACGGTAATCAAAGGAAAGGTGGAGTGGCTGAAGTAATATCAGATAATGTAGACTTTTAAACAAGGAATGTTACCTGGGACAAAAAGAATTTTACAGTGATATGAGTGTCAGTTTTTCAAGGAGATAGCAGATGCTAAAATGCATCCATAACAGAGCTTTAAAATGCATGATAAAAGCTAATGAAACAAAAGGCCTAGATTTTCAAAAAAGTCAACAATTGCAATTTTAGGTTTTATCATTTCTCTCTCAGAAACTGATAGAGCAGACACAATATCACTAAAGAACAGAAAAACACTATCAGCTAACTAGACCTAATTGATATTTATAAAATACCCCCAAATTATAGAATGTGGGGTGATTTCAAGTGTTATAAAATTCACAAAGATAGTCCATATGCTGGGCTGTAAAACAACTCGACAAATTTTGAATAAATTAAATTGTAAAATCTGTCTTTATTGAAATTGTAGTATAAAACCATTAAAAAATCTGAAAATAGTCAGATATTTTGGTATTTAAGCAAGAAGTCATCAAAATAACACAGGACCAAAAAATAATTTGTAATATATAGATCTATTTAGCATGTAATTATTACTTAAAAAAAAAGATAGATAAAGATATAATTAAAATACAAAAATAATTTCTATTATACAGTGAATATTTTTAATAAAGATACAAATATGAACATATAGCTGAATACTGGTTAGGCGGATATCTATAGTTTGAAATGATTCTATTAGACAAAAAATCTTAGTTTCAAAATTAATAATCTAATCTAAGGTTAACTATTATACATTAGAATTTAAGATTTAAGGGACTAGATCTGATAGAGAGAATGACTGATGAACTATGGGTGGAGGTTCCTCACATTGTACAGGAAACAGGGATCAAGACCAACCCCATGGAAAAGAAATGCAAAAAAAGCAAAATGGCTGTCTGGGAGGCCTTAAAATAGCTGTGAAAAGAAGAAAAGCAGAAAGAAAAGGAGAAAAGGAAAGATATTCCCATTTGAACGCAGAGTTTCAAAGAAGAGCAAGGAGAGATAAGAAAGCCTTCTTCAGAGATCAATGCAAAGAAACAGAGGAAAACAACAGAATGGGAAAAGACTAGAGATCTCCTCAAGAAATTAGAGATACCAAGGGAACATTTCATGCAAAGATGGGCTTGATAAAGGAAAGATATTCCCATTTGAACGCAGAGTTTCAAAGAAGAGCAAGGAGAGATAAGAAAGCCTTCTTCAGAGATCAATGCAAAGAAACAGAGGAAAACAACAGAATGGGAAAAGACTAGAGATCTCCTCAAGAAATTAGAGATACCAAGGGAACATTTCATGCAAAGATGGGCTTGATAAAGGACAAAAATGGTATGGACCTAACAGAAGCAGATGAAATTAAGAAGAGGTGGCAAGAATACACAGAAGAACTGTACAAAAAAGATCTTCATGACCCAGATAATCACGATGGTGTGATCACTCACCTAGAACCAGACATCCTGGAATGTGAAGTCAAGTGAGCATTAGAAACCATCACTATGAGCAAAGCTAGTGGAGATGATGGAATTCCACTTGAGCTATTTCAAATCCTGGAAGATGGTGCTGTGAAAGTGTTGCACTCAGTATGCCACCAAATTTGGAAAGCTCATCAGTTGCCACAGGACTGGTGGCCACTGCTGAAATGAAAATGAAAAGGTCAGTTTTCATTCCAATTTCAAAGAAAGGCAAGGCCAAAGAATGCTCAAACCAGTGTACAATTGCACTCATCTCACACGCTAGTAAAGTAATGCTCAAAATTATCCAAGCCAGGCTTCAGCAATACGTGAACCATGAACTTCCAGATGTTCAGGATGGTTTTAGAAAAGGCAGAAGAACTAGAGATTAAATTGCCAACAACTGCTGGATCATGGAAAAAGCAAGAGAGTTCCAGAAAACCATCTATTTCTGCTTTATTGAATATGCCAAAGCCTTTGACTGTGTGGATCACAATAAACTGTGGAAAATTCTGAAAGAGATGGGAATACCAGACCACCTGACCTGCCTCTTGAGAAATCTATATGCAGGTCAGGAAGCAATAGTTAGAACTGGACATGGAACAACTGACTGGTTCCAAATAGGAAAAGGAGTATGTCAAGGCTGTATATTGTCACTGCTGATTTAACTTCTATGCAGAGTACATCATGAGAAACACTGGACTGGATGAGGCACAAGCTGGGATCAAGATTGCCGGGAGAAATATCAATAACCTCAGATATGCAGGTGACACCACCCTTATGGCAGAAAGTGAAGAGGAACTAAAAAGCCTCTGATGAAAGTGAAAGAGGAGAGCGAAAAAGTTGGCTTAAGGCTAAACATTCAGAAAACGAAGATCATGGTATCCGGTCCCATCACTTCATGGGAAATAGATGGGGAAAACAGTGGAAACAGTGTCAGACTTTATTTTTTGGGCTCCAAAATCACTGCTGATGGTGACTGCAGCCATGAAATTAGAAGATGCTTATTTCTTGGAAAGAAAGTTATGACCAACCTAGATACCATATTAAAAAGCAGAGACATTATTTTGCCAACAAAGGTCTGTCTAGTCAAGGCTATGGTTTTTTCAGTGGTCATGTATGGATGTGACAGTTGGACTGTGAAGAAATCTGAGCACTGAATAATTGATGCTTTTGAACTGTGTGTGGTGTTGGAGAAGACTCTTGAGAGTCCCTTGGACTGCAAGGAGATCCAACCAGTCAATCCTAAAGGAGACCAGTCCTGCTTGTTCATTGGAAGGACTGATGCTGAGGCTGAAACTCCAATACTTTGGCTACCTCATGTGAAGAGTTGACTCATTGGAAAAGACCATGATGCTGGGAGGGATTGGAGGCAAGAGGAGAAGGGGACGACAGAGGATGAGATGGCTGGATGGCATCCCTGACTCGACACACATGAGTTTGGGTGAACTCTGGGAGTTGGTGATGGATAGGGAAGCCTGGCATGCTGCAATTCGTGGGGTCGAAAGTGTCAGACACTTCTGAGTGACTGAACTGAACTGAACTGAAATACTAGGAATCTAGAGAAATAAGAGTAATAATGAGATAAAACACAAATTATCAATATCAGGAATGAAGGAGATGCCATTACTAAGAATCTTATAAAAATTAAAATAATCTTAAAAGATGATTATGAAACCTTTTATGCCCTGAAACTCTTTAGCTTAAATAAAATAGAAGAATTCCTTTAAAGCACATAGTGCCAAAACTGCCTTAAGAAGAAATAGAGGATCTAAAGAGCCCTATACACTTAACAGCAGTTACTTTGTATTAAGTATCTTTCCACAAAGGAAATTGCTGGCATAAATGTCCTCATAGGTAGGATTCAGCAAATTTTTAAAGTACAACACATATTAGTTCAGAAAGTAGAGGAGAAGGAAATATTTCACAACTCATTTTATAAGAGGTGATTGCTAAAACACTAAAAACAGAAAAACTGATTATAAAAAAATAACAATGTACAAAAATGATAATATGCCATGATCATATTTATCAAGTGCAGGCAAGGTCAATTTAGCCTTACAAAATAAATAAATCTACTATGCTAAAAAAAATGTGCAAATCGTCAATAAATGCAAAAAGAGCCCATACTGATACCAATCTCTGCAATGTGTAGAATAAATGAAACTTTTTAAATCTGATAAAGGTCATTTGTAAATAATGTAAATAGGTAACATCATATTTAATGGTGAAGGATATCCATTCATCCCCAATATAGAAGAGTACCTGGCCAGTGCAGCAAGACAATAAACATACAAATGGCACATGCACTGTTCGCAATGTTATGTATTGCATACAGTGGCATGCAATAATAAATAATATAGAAATAAATTTTGTAAAGCAGTTCAGTTCAGTTCAGTTCATTTCACTCTCTCAGTCGTGTCCAACTCTTTGCAACCCTATGAACCGCAGCACGCCAGGCCTCCCTGTCCATCACCAACACCCGGAGTCCACCGAAAACCATGTCCACTGTGTCGGTGATGCCATCTAACCATCTTATCCTCTGTCATCCCCTTCTCCTCCTGCCCTCAATCTTTCCCAGCATCAGGGTCTTTTCCAATTTCACATTTTATTATATGCCAATTTTTTAATTGAAGTATAGTTGATTTATGATGTTATGTTAACCTTAAGGGTTAATTTCAGGATTATATATATATATATAATATACATTTACTGTATATATAATATACATTTACATTACATATAACATTGCATTTACATTATGTATATATAATATGTACATTATATATATATATGCATATATAATATGTACATTATATATACATTATATATATACATTATATATATGTACATAATATATACATTATATATATGTACATAATATATACATTATATATGTATATATAATATGTACATTATATAATATACATTACATACATTATATATATATAATATACATTATATATATATAATATACATTATATATATATAATATACATTATATATATATATATATAATTAGTGCATGCCCAGTCATGTCTGACTCTTTGTGACACCATGGACTATAGACTACCAGGCTCCTCAGTCCATGGAATTTTCCAGATATGGATACTGGAGTGGATTGTCATTTCCTTTAGTAGGGGAACTTCCCAACCCAGGGATCGAACCTAAGTCTCGTATGTCTCCTACATTGCCAGACGGGTTGTTTACCATTAGAGCCAAAAGATTAATCAGATGTGCATCCTGATAAATAAACAAATAAATAAATATATTCAGTTCAGTTCAGTTGCTCAGTCATGTCTGACTCTTTGCAACCCCATGAATTGCAGCATGCCAGGCCTCCCTGTCCATCACCAGCTTCCGGAGTTTACCCAAACTCATGTCCATCGAGTTGATGATACCATCCAGCCATCTCATCCTCTGTTGTCCCCTTCTCTTTCTGCCTCCAATCCCTCCCAGCATCAGGGTCTTTCCCAATGAGTCAACTCTTTGCATGAGGTGGCCAAAGTACTGGAGTTTCAGCTTTAGCATCAGTCCTTCCAAAGAACACCCAGGACTGATCTCCTTTAGGATGGACTGGTTGGATCTCCTTGCAGTCCAAAGGAGTCTCAAGAGTCTTCTCCAACACCACAGTTCAAAAGCATCAATTCTTCAGCGCTCAGCTTTCTTCACAGCCCAGCTGTCACATCCACACATGAATACTCGAAAAACCTTAGTGAAAACTACAAAACTTTACTGAAATAAATTTAAAAATCTAAAGAAAAGCAGAAATACACATTTTCATGCTTTTGAAGTATCAATATTTTTCTTTTAGTCTTCCCAAATTGATCAATAGATTTTACACAGAATGAAGCAAATTACAGCAGGATTTTGTTTCATTAATTTGTAAGCCACGTTTTCATGCCAAAACTTAGAACTGCCAAAACAATTTTTAAAAAGGCCAGAGTATAATTCAACATAAAGCTTCAGTAATCAAGAGTGTGCTAATTTGACATAAAGATAAACAAATAAATCTTTGCAACATATCCATTTTCCCAAATACAGTCATAATTGTTAATTCATTTTCAACAAATGTTAACATAGCAATTCAATGAAGATAATTATTTTTAATAAATTATGCAAAGACAATTGGATATATACATGCATTTACATGGAATAAAATTAATCTCAGCTTCTGGTTTACACTACATTATTGCTGTTCAGTTGCTAAGTCATGTCCGATTCCTTGCAACCCCATGGACTGCAGCACACCAGGCTCCTCTGTCCTTCACTGTATCCCAGAGTTTTCTCAAATTCATGTCCATTAAGTCAGTGATACCATCCAACTATCTCATTCTCTGTCATCACCTTCTCCTCCTACCTTCTATCTTTCCCAGCATCAGGGTCTTTTCCAGTGAGTTGGCTCTTTGCATTAGGTGGCCAAATCATTGGAGCTTCAGCTTCAGCATCAGCGCTTCCAATGAATATTCAGGGTTGATTTCTTTCAGGATTGACTGGTTTAATTATATATGAAAAGTCATTTAAATGGATCAGACACTTAAGTTTAAAATCTAAAATCATGAAATTTCTAGGAAAAACATCTTTGTGATGGAAGGACAGGCAAAAATTTATTTGAGGACAATCTCAGACATAATAAAATACAACAAACTGGACTTTATAAAAATTAAGCTCCTCAGTTCATCAAAGGACTCTCAATAAAACGAAAAGGCAGACCACAGGCTGGTAGATAACATCATTTGCATAGGTTCCTGATAAAAGATGTTTTTTCCTAGAATAAAGAATTTCTATAATTAAAAATAAATTAAAAAGGAAGAAACATAAAAGCCAACAGGCACATTTTTCTTTCTTGACATTAAGAGCTAAGCATCAATAATCATTAAAAATTTAACATTTAAATCACAAAAGATACCATTTCTAGAAAAAGCTAAAATTACCACACCAAAATTTTGCCGATGATGGAAGCAGTCAGAGTTCTTATATATTTTTTTTGAGAGTGTAAAATAGTACAGACAGTTGTCAAACTCTTGGAAGTGTCTTACAAAGGTGAATATACAATCATCCAAAGATCAGATTATTCCACTTAAATTTTTACCCATGGGAAATGAAAACACAAGACACAAAGAGATTTTTGCAAGAATATTCAGAGTGACTTTATTTACAATTGAAAAAAAAAAAACCCTCCAGTATACATAACAATATAATGGATGAATAATTGTGATATATTTATATAGTGACATTTTATTCAGCAATGTGCAATTTGTATAAAATATATATATATTACATAATATATAATATGTATGTATATTATATACATAAATATGGATATACATATATAGGTATATAAGTAATACATGGAATGACATGCATAAATCTCAAAACTGTGATATTGAGATAATAACTTCAGATTAAAAAAGTACACTTTGTAGGATTTTATTCTATTATAGGAAAATGTTAATCTATAGTCATAGAAACCAGAGCAGACAGTGATTTCTGGGTGGAAGCTAGAGGTCAGGTTTTTTGGGGAGGTGATGCCATGTGGGAATATTTCTGCGTTGTTGTAAATGCCCTCTGCCCTCATTACGGAGGGGTTATTTGGGCACATGCTTATGCTAAGGAATATTGAAATGTCCATTTATGCCTGTGTATTTCATTGCATGGAACTGTTAGTCTGTGCAGGCTACCATAAAAGAATACCACAGATCAGGTGACTTAAACAGCAAAAATGCATTTTCTCACATTTCTAGAAGTCCAAGATCAAGGGTGCCTTCAGAGTTGGTTTTTGGTGAAGCCTTTTCCTGGTTTACCTTCTCTGTGCCCTCATATGAATGTTCTTCTGTGTGCTTATGGAAAGGGAGATCTGGAATCTTCTTTGGATTTCCCTGATAGCCCAGATGGTGAAGAATCTGTCTGCAGTTCAGAAGAACTGGGTTCAATCTCTGGGTCAGGAAGATCCCTTGGAGATGGAAATGGCTACCTACTGCATTACTTTGGTCTAGAGAATCCCATGGACAGAGGAGCCTGGAGGGCTACAGTCCATGGAGTTGCAAAGAGCAGGATACAATTGAGTGACTAGCACTTTCACGTGTTCCCTTCTTAGGAGAACAGTGTTTCCATTGAATGAGGGCCCTGCTCTATGACTTCATTTAATCACCTTCTTTACATTGCAGTGTTATGGCTTCACCAAGTGAATTTTGGCAACAGCAAAATTTAGTCCATAAGAGCAACTTATAGACTTTAAAAAAATGCTAAACCAGAAACAGATGCTAAACAAGCAAACAAAAAATGCTAAACAAAAAACAGAAACACACAAGCAAAAAAACAAAAAACTTGGAAAGATATATTTATATTTTTTGAACATTTTTATTTCTAGTCTAGAGATAGATTTTATAATATTCATCCACATTTTTTATAAACAAATATAACAAAAAATGTTCTGAAGTATTAATCATATGAAGTAGATGGAATAGCCTGAAAGTAACATCCCTGGGATATTTTGACTATACTGGCCTTGCTGGCAATAATATTTAGTTTGGAAAGGAGTCAGGTATGAGGTAGCCTCTCTTTAAATAAGGCTTTTTATTTGTGTGGGTTATGAAAAGCCACAGTCACTACTATAAACAGTGATTATCACTCATCTTTTTATCCTTCTGACATATTAGAGTTATTTTCCAAAATTTCATATCAGTCACCTACCTGCATCTATTACACATATGACAAACTACTATTTGGTAAAATCAAATTCAGACTGAACGACTAACACACAACACAACACACACAATTCAGTCTAATAGAGTCAAAGTTACAAGAAATAAGCTCTCGTGGGGTGGGCAAATTTGAGAAGTTTGAAATGTCAGTACCTCCATTTTCCTTCTTTTCCAAAGGAATCATTTTGAGAGACCCATGGGAAATGCCTTCCCAGGCTCCCTGCCATGAATGTCTTCTGTGCTGCACCTAAAAAAAGGCAAAATCTTTTCTTCTGTTTCTGCACCACACATATAGTGAGCATGTCCTCTGTTTCCAAACACTGTGCTGAGTACTGGAGATAAGAGATGAGCATGCTTTTTGCCTTGGGAACACTGACACATAAACAGATCATTCCATGAGTTGTGATGGATGCCCACAGAGACAGGGCTATGAAACGCTGCCTTTGGCTGACAAGGAGAGCAGATATGTGAGCTTCAGATGTTAGAGTGCTTGGTAGGGATGCAGTGAAGAATGTAGAGAATTTCAGGCATCAAGAAGAACATAAAATACGGCAAAGCTTGAAGAGAGCATGGCACAGTTCTAGAACTCAACAGATCAGTATGCTTTTGAAGCAGACAAAAAAGAGTTAGGAGATGAAAGTTAGGGAGAAAACAGATTATGCTACAGGTGTTGAATATCATGCTTAGGCATTTGAGCTTTTTTTTTTTTTTAGACATTAGATAGCTCAAGGGAATTTTTAAGCAGGATTGTATAATCAGATTTCTGTCTCATAAAGTCTGCTGCTGCTAAGTCGCTTCAGTCATGTCTGACTCTGTGCGACCCCATAGACAGCAGGCTCTGCCATCCCTGGGATTCTCCAGGCAAGAACTAGACTGTTACCAATGTGTACAGTGGGGCCAAAGGGATTGTAGCTATGAAACCATTGTCATTGGGCAGTTTGATTGTAAAGAGGCCAGCATTAGAGTTCTTTGTGATTATGTCATTATTGATCAGATATTTAACAAAATACAGGGGAGCAGCTAGGTACAAAAAACATACCAGAAAGTATGTATCTCATAAACATCATGAGCTTCTAGGCATGTCTCCTGTTTACTCAGTGTTCAAGATCTTTGTGTGTGTTAGTTGCTCAGTTGTGTCTGACTCTTTGAGACCCCATGGACAATATAGCCTGTGAAGCTCCTCTGCCCATGGGATTTCCCAAGCAAGAATAACTGGAGTCAGTTGCCGTTTCCTTTTCCTCCGGGAGCCAGCATGAGGAACTCTGCCCATGGCAAAGGTCACAAGGAAGGAGGCTTCGGCATACGCAAAGGCAGGATCGAGCCTCAGGAAACCCCCTGTTCCTGAGCATCTACCCCCAAAACCAGAGTCTGTTTTATGCTTTCACCTATACCTCTGACTTTACGGGGGGCTGACCCCCATTACCTCTCTCGGAGAAGGAGTAAACTTGCAGCTCCAGTCAATAGAAACTCCTGGGCATGACAGAGTGTTTCAACTTATAAACTCTGAAGGTTATCTAGCCTGCCTGTACAGGTTCGTCCGGCCACATGTGATTGTCTACAGCCTCCCAACCGTGAGAGGCATGAGATGTTTTAGACTTACTAAAGGCAGAATATTTTGGGAAGTTAGAAATTATTAGTATAGTAGGTTGGTTAGGAATTATATTGGTGAAGGGTTTTTCATTTGTAGTGCCAATAATTGCTGGCAATTCCCTGCCATGGGTGTGACAAGGGTGTCTCAGGTCAAACCTCTCTGCTGACAGACTAGTTTGTGTGACAACCTCTCAACCATAAACAGCACAGAGAGTTTGGAATATTTTGAGAGTCTTAATTAGCATAGGGCTTTTCTCATTGTTAAGTCAATGATTGCTGCCAGGCCTCCATATCCTTAGGCACCTGGGAATATGTTAATGTATTTGGAATATAGAAAAGGAAATACAGTAGTTTTTGATGTTAGCAATACTAGACTTTTTGAGTTAATGAATTTTCTCTTTTGTTATAGACCACTGTACTCTGTTATAAATCATTGTGTCCTTGCTATGTAAAAATGTAGCTTTATCAGTATCTTAAGACTAAATAGATCTTAAGGGGAACTTTGGTGAAGGGTTTTCATTTGTTGGGCTGATGTTTGCTGCTAAATCTCCATATTCCCTGCCCTTATAATGAATATAACTAGCATATAGGGGAAATAAGTATTAACCTTTAAGATTAATCATGTTAACCTTAGGTTAAATAAATTTCTTTCTTCGTTGTAACCCACTACACCCTCACCCTATAGGAATGCAACTTTATCTGGTGCCTTTGGAGGGTGGTGCCTGGTTTAAGAAAAAATCACTCATGGAAAATAAGTTTTCTGATTGACTGACCGTTATCAGAAAGAAAGGGTCGTAAAATGTCAGCAGGCCTCATGGCCAGAAGATGATGTAAAACCCTTAAGACCTTTGTATACATTTATATGAAGCACCTGATTTTGACAAGGGTCAGGTCTGCCGACCCCCGCATGACACTGTATTCATCCCTATGTATAACAAAAAGTATATAAGTAAACCTGAAAAATAAAGAAATCGGATCAGTTTCTGGAAAGACTGATTCCCCCATGTCATTTCTTTCTTGCTCCCCATTTTTCTGGCTGAATTCCCATCTGGAACATGGGTACTCACCAAGCCTGCTAATTTTGCCTGGGCTTCTAAGATCAGACTGGGGAAGCCTCAGCACCTCCTCTCCTTCGGGAAAATGGAAAGATGCCTGTGGCCTACGTAAGTGGTGATTGGTTTTCCACATAAACCAAGTTATTCAGCCTCTTTTTCTCCACTAATTTTCCTACTACACTATCTGTTTCTAATTTCCCTCTATATTTGTAATTAAATAAGCTTTTTCCTAGGACGTCTACTCCATTTCCCCTTAAAATTACCCTGGATCCACCGGGGCTGGACCCTGGCACTTTTCCAGAGGATCTTCCCAACCCAGGGATAGAACCCACATATTCTGCATTTCAGGCAGATTCTTTATTGTCTGAGCCACCTGGGAAGCCAAATAATCAAAATAATAATTTCACACTTTTATTAGACGTCTTGTAATGTCAAAAGCATTTTCTTGTGTATTTGCTTATGTCTATCTCACAAAAGCTTCTGTAAAACAGACAAGAAAAGAAATGGAAAAAGTGACTTTTATTGAAAGCCCAAAACTAACCAGTGGCAGCATTGAAAGTAGTCTTCTAATTTCTAGTTTAGTATTTATTCTAGTTCACTGCACAGGCTTCTATTATTAACTGTTCTTTGGCAATGACTAACAAGCATCTTCTTTATTTTTCTGTAACTCCTCAAATCCTGTTTACCCAGTATGAGGCCCATCGACTCTCCCTTTCTGTGGGTGACTTGGTGACTGCTGGGGTTTTGGAAGTTAGGCTTCTGCCTGGCACTGCTCAAGATCATTCGTGTCATACAGTCCCGTAATGTGTGTGTCCTAGACTCTGGGAACCAACTTTTTGAAGGTGTTACACTTACCCCTGGTCTTGAAGAAATTGAAGAGGACTCTAACAAGCAGAAGGTTTCTCTTCAAGGGCAATACTCCATTGTAACTCTTAATATAGATAATTGGATTATACTTCAATGTTTTATTTATTTATTTTTATTTTTAATGGACCTCAAATGCAATTGTATTATCTATTACCTGTGGTCATGAATGTATATTGATCTGTGGATTATTCTCTTTTAAACTTTTTTTTTAATGAATAATGTATTTATTTGAAATAGTAAATGATGAACAAAATGAAGCAGGGCAAAGGCAGAGTTGCCAAGAGAAAGCACTGGTCATAGCAAACACCCTCTTCCAACAACACAAGAGAAGACTCTGCACATGGACATTACCAGATGGTTAATATTGAAATCAGATTGATTATATTCTTTGAAGCCAAAAATGGAGAAGCTCTATACAGTCAGGAAAAACAAGATCAGGAGGTGACTGTGGCTCAGATCATGGCCTCCATATTGCAAAATTAAGACTTAAGTAGAAGAAAGTAGGGAAAACCATTAGGCCATTCAGGTATGACCTAAATACAATTCCTTTTGATTACACAGTGGAAGTGAGAAATAGATTCAAGAGATTAGATCTGATAGACAGAGTGCCTGAATAACTATGGAAGGAGGTTTGTAACATTATACAGGTGGTGGTGATTAAAATGATTCCCAAGGGGAACAAATGCAAAAAGGCAAAATAGTTGTCTGAGGAGGACTTTCAAATAGCTGAGAATACAAGAGAAGCTAAAGGCAAAGGAGAAAAGGAAAGATATACCCATTTGAATGCAGAGTTCCAAAGAATAGCAAGTGGAGATAAAAAGCCTTCTTAAGTGAACAATGCAAAGAAATAGAGGGAAACAATAGAATGGGAAAGACTAGAGATCTCTTCAAGAAAATTAGAGATACCAAGGGACTATTTCATACAAAGATGGGCACAATAAAAGACAGAAATGGTAGGGACCTAATAGAAGCAGAAGATATTAAGAAGAAATGGCAAGAATACACAGAAGAACTATACAAAAAAGATCTTAATGACCCAGGTAAGTACGATGGTGTGATCACTCACATAGAGCCAGATATCTTGGAGTGTGATGTGAAGTGGGCCTTAGGAAGCATCACTATGAACAAAGCCAGTGGAGGTGATGGAATTCTAGCTGAATTATTTCAAATCCTGGAAGATGATGCTGTGAAAGTGCTGCACTGAGTATGCCAGCAAATTTGGAAAACTCAACAGTGGCCACAGGACTGAAAAAGGTCAGTTTTCATTCCAGTCCCTAAGAAAGACAATACCAAAGAATATTTAAGCTACTGCACAATTGCACTCATCTCACTTGTCAGCAAAATAATTCTCAAAATTGTCCAAGCTAGGCTTCAACAGTACATGAAGCAAGAAATTGCTTATGTTCAAGCTGGATTTAGAAAACACAGAGGAGCCAGAGATCAAATTTCAACATCTTTTGTATCATAGAATAATCAAGAGAATTCCAGGAAAAGACATCTACTTCATTGACTACACTAAAGCTTTTGAATGTTATGCATAGGATCACAACAAATGTGGAAAATTCTTAAAGACATGAGAATACCAGACCACCTTACCTGCCTCCTGAGAAATCTGGATGCAAGCCAAGAAGCAACAGTTAGAACCAGACAGGGAACAACAGACTGGTTTCAAATTGGAAAAGGAGTACCTCAAGGCTGTATATTGTCACCCTGATTATTTAACTTATATGCAGAGTACATCATGTGAAATGCCAGGCTGGATGAAGCACAAGCTGTATTCAAGACTGCTGGGAGAAATATCAATAACCTCAGATATGCAGGTGACACCACCCTTATCGCAGAAAGTAAAGAGGAACTAAAGAGCCTCTTGATGAAGCTGAAAAAGGAGAGTGAAAAAGCTGGCTTAAAACTCAGCATTCAAAAAAGGAAGATCAAGGCTTCCAGACCCATCACTTCAAGGTCAATAGATGGGGAAACAACAAAAACATTGAGAGACTTCATTTTCTTGGGCTCCAAAATCACTGCAGATGGTGACTGCTTCCATGAAATTAAAAGACTCTTGCTCCTTGGAAGAAAAGCTATGACAAACCTAGACAGCATATTAAATAACAGAGACATTACTTTTCCAACAAAGGTCCATCTAGTCAAAGCTTTGGTTTTTCCAGTAGTCATGTATGGATGTGAAATTTGGGCTATAAAGAAAGCTGAGAACTGAAGAATTGATGTTTTTGAACTTTGGTGTTGGAGAAGACTCTTGAGAGTCCCTTGGACTGCAAGGACATCCAACCAGTCAATCATAAAGTAAATCAGTCCTGAATATTCATTGGAATGCCTGAGCTGAAGCTGAAACTCCAATACCTTTGCCACTTGATGTAAAGAGCTGATTCATTAGAAAAGACCCTGATGCTGGGAAAGAGTGAAAGCAGGAGATGAAGGGATGACAGAGGATCAGAATGTTTGATGGCATCACCAACTCATTGGACATGAGTTTGAGCAAGTTCCAGGAGATGGTGAAGGACAGGGAAATTTGGTGGGCTGCAGGCCATGTGGTCACAAGAGTCAGACATGACTGAGTGACTGAACAACAACAACAACCAATTTGTTTGAAATGGGGTCATAAACATCCATGAATCCATAGATCAAGGCAAGGCTCTGACAGCACTGTGGGGATATCTCTTGAATCATTTAATCACCTGATGAACTGCAAGGAGATCCAATCAGCCCATCCTAAAGGAGATCAGTCCTGAGTGTTCATTGGAAGGACTAACATTGAAGCTGAAACTGCAATACTTTGGCCACCTGATGTGAAAAGCTGACTCATTTGAAAAGACCCTGATGCTCAGAAAGATTGAGGGCAGGAGGAGAAGGGGATGACAAAGGATGAGATGATTGGATGGCATCACCATCTCAATGGATATGAGTTTTGGTAAACTCCAGGAGTTGATGATGGACAGGGAGGCCTGGTGTGCTGCATTTCATGGGGTCGCAAAGAGTCGGACATGACTGAGCGACTGAACTGAACTGAACTGAACTCAGAGTCCACCATTCCAAATATTCTATTGGACAAGTTTCTCTAACAGTTGAGGTAACTGAGTACCCAAAAGGGACAAGAGACTTGTCTTGTTCATGATTAATGGTCTGTGATATAAAAATCAATGATCTTTGGAGATTAGGGGACTTCTTGAAAACAAAGTTATAAATTTTCTGGAAAATGCTGGTTTTTATACTTCCGCATTTAAACTTGATAAGAGGGAATGGATTCTCCCCTGAGAATGATTATAAATCTAGTGCATTTTGATATGTGCATCTATGTATTTAAGCATGTGTATGTCTGTGTCTGAGTGTGAATTGTATGTGTTTGTGTGTGTGTGTGTGTGTGTGTGTGCATGCACACAAGAAAGAGAGATTCCAGCTTCAGGAGTTCCACTTTGCAGAACAAAAATGCTCTTCACTGATATTTATTCACACATACTCACATACTAGTAATATTTGAATTATCTTTTGAAGTTGACAAAGTTTTTAAAAATTCATTTCTTTATGTGGATGCTCTAAGGTTAGTAATTGAATTTTCTTCCCATGGATTCTAGGTGCCATTTAAACTGGTGTGTTCTTTTTTCTGTGTCCCAGGGCTCCAATATCACTGCAGATGGTGACTGCTGCCATGAAATTAAAAGACGCTTACTCCTTGGAAGAAAAGCTATGATCAACCTAGATAGCATATTCAAAAGCTGAGACATTACTTTGCCGACTAAGATCCGTCTAGTCAAGGCTATGGTTTTTCCAGTAGTCATGTATGGATGTGAGAGTTGGACTGTGAAGAAAGCTGAGTGCCGATGAATTGATGCTTTTGAAGTGTGGTGTTGGAGAAGACTCTTGAGAGTCCCTTGGACTGCAAGGAGATCCAACCAGTCCATTCTGAAGGAGATCAACCCTGGGATTTCTTTGGAAGGAATGATGCTAAAGCTGAAATTCCAGTACTTTGGCCATCTCATGTGAAGAGTTGACTCACTGGAAGAGACTCTGATGCTGGGAGGGATTGGGGGAAGGAGAAGGGGACGACCGAGGATGAGATGACTGGATGGCATCACTGACTCGATGGACGTGAGTCTGAGTGAACTCCGGTAGTTGGTGATGGACAGGGAGGCTTGGCGTACTGCGATTCATGGGGTCGCAAAGAGTCAGACATGACTGAGCGACTGAACTGAACTGAACTGAACTGAGGGCAGGTGAGTCTGATCTCAGACCCCTCAGTAATATCCCTTCTTCTAGCAGTTCACTGAGTTGAGAATGTGTTCCCATGGATACTGAATCTCCATCTTTCCTACTGGTTTCTCTGTGGTCCCTACCTCTATGTGTAGAAACTGTTTGATCAGCACTCAGTCTTCCTCAGGAAGGACTTCTCTATAGATTAGGTAAAGATTCCATGTGTCAGTAGGAGGAGGTGGGTTCAGTGTCTTCCAAAGTTGCCAGCTTGGACCTCTCATTATTTTATATTGTAGACAGAGGTTCCTAATTCTTTTCATTTTAGAAAATGTAACTGAAATAAATATAATGACTCTCACATGGAGTGAGGGATTTTCAATATGCCAGTTTTTGATATGGTGCTTTATAGATTTTTAACTCAGTTAATCTTCATATCAACTACATAGCATAAACTCAGCTTATACTTATCAATAACAATGGCAATATTAATCAGTAAATATCATCAGCATTAAACAGATGAAGAAATTAAAGCAAAGATTATTTGAGTGATGCCCTCCCCTCAAAGCTGTGCACTTGACTGGTAAATTATAATTCTGGGGTTTGAACCTAGGCACTCTGGCTCAAGGGATTTCCTGGGTGGCACTGGTGGTAAAGAACCCACCTGCCAATGCAGGAGATGTAAGAGACATGGGTTTGACTCCTGGGTCAGGAAGATCTCCTGGAGAAGGTCATGACAATCCACTCCAATATTTTTGCCTGGAGAATCTCCATGGACAGATAAGCCTGGTGGGCTACAGCCCATGGAGTCAAAAAGAGTTGGGCATGACTGAGGCATCCTAGCATGTCTGCCTGCAATCTGGCTCCAGAGTCAGGCTCTTAATGACTCCAGAATACTGATGCTGTCTCATCCATCATTATCCAACCTGTAAACCTTAACTTTTGACTGAAAATAAGGCATTTTAATTATTTGCTTTTTAAGCCTTATACCCCTGCAGTCCATGGGGTCGCAAAAAGTCAGACATGACTGGGCGACTGAACTGACTGATCCGTGGTAACTATTGTAGTTTACTAAAGCCCATTTAACATTATTTATTTATTTGCAACTCAACAGCTGTGTGAAACAAGTAAAATTACTCTCCTCTCAATCATGGTTGGAAAGTGGTGTTCAGGCTCAGAGTGCTCAAAGGACACACCCAGGGTCACATTAGCCATTAGAAGCAGTCATGTGACTGTAAGCCAATACACAAGACCTCTCAACTACTGTGAAATTTGTAGACCACCAGTTTATGCTACTTGAGTGAGTTCTAGCTATAGGTGTGGTTGTCATTTTTTCTAACCTCATCCTAATAAAATGATGAACTGAATAAAGCAAAGTGACCCACAGTTCCTCTACAAATAAGCCATGAGTACAGCCCCACTTACAGCGCTGGGACCAGCTCTCCTGGAAATGAGAGGATGTAAGTTCTGGCAAACTTTGGAGACAAGCAAGTGATAATGGCACCTTCAGCTCCCACAAGCCAGTAAGTTGGTGTGAATAGAAACGATGGTGTTCACAGTGCTAGGACCCAGAAGAATTAAGGCCCTCAAAGGGAATTATGTGGTTCCTTGTTGGAATTAACGGTGAAAAGTGCTGATAGGTGCCATTTAATTAAAAATGCTATATCAACCTCATGGTTGTTAACTCTCGTAAGTTAGCTTCACTTCTATGTCAGGTTAAATATAGCTTTCCTTTGCCATTGAGATCACAGAGTGATCCATTTCACGTGCAAATTATATGCAGTTAACTTTAAGTGTGCTGAGCTATGCTACTGCTGATTTATTTCAAGTTTAAGGCCTGTTGTGCAGCCTTGCTGAAGTTGCACACACAATTTAGGGGTAACTTCAATCACTAATGAGTTCAGCTCTTTCTTTTTCAACAGTTTTCTCCTACACCGTTAGCCATTCAGTCACTCCCAACTACAAAATCCAAACCCAGATCTGCTGGTTGCTTGACATTTCCTAGAGCCCGGCAATCAGTAGTTTCTCCCTTGATGCTGACAAAAGCTTTCAATTGAGTAGTATCACTGTTTCTCTTTACAGAGGAATGTACCAAGACTGCAAGAAATTTAGATGCTGGCCTGAGGTCACACAGTGAATGTTAGCCCACTCTGATGAAAATGCAGGAGTTTGAGGCTTTCTCTTCTGCAGGACACTGGGTCTTGAAGAAAAAAGATGCAGATAATTATGCCAAATGTAGTTAAAAGCCAGTACATACAAGAGTGTGATGCAATTCAGATGCTTCTCTATCCTGCTCTTGTTATTTCAGAGGCAATTTTCTTACCACCTCCCTTTTAATCATCTTATACTGACCAAGGGTCAGATAAAGGTCGCTCTCCTCAACATGATTTTTACTATCTGGCTCTTTTCTATTCCAGCAATCTTAGTCCTCACCCTTACCCTGTACATACTGTAGCTTCCATCTCAAAGCAGAATTGTCACTCCAAACACAGCCATATTTTCTCCTGCCCCTGCAGGCATTAATCTTCTGACTGCCCTGCTACCTCTGTTCCCTATACCTGGTGAAAATCACTACCTGTGATTATTCAAGTCATATGTCAGCTAATTAAAAGCACACTTTTGATTCTTTCTCTGTTCAAGTATAGCAGCAGGAACTCAAGGTCCAGGTAGGGTGACCAGTTGACCTCGTTTGCCAAGGACTAAGTAGTTTTCCTAGATTTGGGGACTTTCAGTGCTAAAAAAAGATGCTTGGGGACAAATAGTTGTTCACCCAGGATCTAGAGGAATATGCAGACCTTAATAGCACCTTCATGTACCTGAGTATTTAGATATTGCCTTCTCTATGCTCCTTGGTTGATATCTCAAGATTTATCTCATTGATCTGTTTCATTATGAAATGTCCATCTCCAGTGAAGACAATAAAACCTCTTGGGGGAGAGCAGAGGGTGTGGACCTTGCTTTATTCATCTTGAATCCTGGATTTCAGTCTGGCATACAGTGAATACTCCTTAAATGCTTGGCAATTAATTTTGCAGGAGAGTCTCAAGTTCCTGCGAGGGCCTCAGGAATTGAATAGTGGGTGTTTTAGCAAGACAGGAGCATTCTGTGCTCTGACAATATTGAGCGGTCATTTCCTGAACCCTGATATGCTCCACCTCTAGGGTCCTTAAAACTTCTTTAGGAAAGCAATTTGGGACAGAATCAGTTTAGACAGTTTTATAAAAACAGGAGAGACTGTCAAGAGAAGAATTAGAGTGAGTAATTTGAAGAGTGTGTGTAGGATCATAGAAGAATTAATGGTATATTTAGTAAGTTTTTCTTAATTCAAGATACATGACTATTACATCAAGGGTACAGTGATTCTCAAGAAAAAAATGGCTGAATCTATTGAAAAAAACTGGCACCTTGCTCAGAAGATATCATATTCAAATTTCAGTTAGCAACCAAGATGTGAAAGGGTTAATTCCAAACTTACACAAACCATTCCAGAGAATTCTTGAACAGATAATCTATCGGAATTTATTTTATGAGCCTGAGATAATCTTGGTATTAAACTGAACAAGGGCCGCTGATAAAAAATATATGGAAAACTCACTTATGAACATGGACATAAAATTTTTAAACAAAATATTAGCAAACTGATTCCAAATATATATTAACAAAATCAAGACTTCGTTGGCTGTATTCCAGGAATACTAGCAAGGCTTAATATTGAAAATATCTAAAGGACAGAAATTGTATGGACCTAAGAGAAGCAGAAGATATTAAGAAGAGGTGGCAAGATTACACAGAAGAACTGTACAAAAAAGATCTTCACGACCCAGATAATCATGATGATGTGATCACTAATCTAGAGCCAGACATCTTGGAATGTGAAGTCAAGTGGGCCTTAGAAAGCATCACTACAAACAAAGCTAGTGGAGGTGATGGAATTCCAGTTGAGCTGTATCAAATTCTAAAAGATGATGCTGTGGAAGTGTTGCACTCAATCTGCCAGCAAATTTGGAAAACTCAGTAGTGGCCACAGGACTGGAAAAGGTCAGTTTTCATTCCAGTTCCAAAGAAAGACAATGCAAAAGAATGTTCAAACTACCGCACAATTGTACTCATCTCACGTGCTAGTAAAGTAATGCTCAAAATTCTCCAAGCCAGGCTTCAGCAATACATGAACCGTGAACTCCCTGATGTTCAAGCTGGCTTTAGAAAAGGCAGAGGAACCAGAGATCAAATTGCCAACATCCGCTGGATCATGGAAAAAGCAAGAGAGTTCCAGAAAAACATCTACTTCTGCTTTATTGACTATGCCAAAGCCTTTGACTGTGTGGATCACAATAAACTGTGGAAAATTCTGAAAGAGATGGGAATACCAGACCACCTAACCTGCCTCTTGAGAAATCTGTATGCAGGTCAGGAAGCAACAGTTAGGACTGGACATGGAACAACAGACTGGTTCCAAATAGGAAAAGGAGTGCGTCAAGGCTGTATATTGTCACCCTGCTTATTTAACTTNATTTTTTTGGGGCTCCAAAATCACTGCAGATGGTGACTGCAGCCATGAAATTAAAAGACACTTATTCCTTGGAAGAAAAGTTATGACCAACCTAGATAGCATATTAAAAAGCAGAGACATTACTTTGCCAACTAAGGTCCATCTAGTCAAGGCTATGGTTTTTCCTGTGGTCATGTATGGATGTGAGAGTTGGACTGTGAAGAAGGCTGAGCACCAAAGAATTGATGCTTTTGAAGTGTGGTGTTGGAGAAGACTCTTGAGAGTCCCTTGGACTGCAAGGAGATCCAACCAGTCCATTCTGAAGGAGATCAACCCTGGGATTTCTTTGGAAGGAATGATGCTGAAGCTGAAACTCCAGTACTTTGGCCACCTCATGTGAAGAGTTGACTCACTGGAAAAGACTCTGATGCTGGGAGGGATTGGGGGCAAGAGGAGAAGGGGACGACCGAGGATGAGATGGCTGAATGGCAGCACTGACTCAATGGACGTGAGTCTGAGTGAACTCCGGGAGGTGGTGATGTACAGGGAGGCCTGGCGTGCTGCAATACATGGGGTCACAAAGAGTCGGACACGACTGAACAACTGAACTGAACTGAACTGAAAGTGATTCACTTCCTTAATTCATTGAAAGAGACGTACCATAAAATCACTTCATTAGATTAAAGAAAGATGTTTGCTAAATTAATTTTTTAAAGCTAAAAGAAAACATAAAATCTTTAGAAAAACATATATAGGCAAGCATTTTAGTAATCTTCGATTTCAGGAGAAGGATATTTTATACATGACACAGAAGCGCAGATCACAATAAAGTTTATCCCATATGAAAGACACTATAAAAATGGTAAAAGAGGAGTCATTAGCTAAAAGAATATATTTGCAATATCTATAGCCAGTAGAAGACTAGGATTCGCTATATATTAAATATAAAAACACTGGGCCATATCTCTGTCTTAGCACTGGCATGTGAATGTAAACATTTAAGTATTTCTCCCACCTTTGAGAAACAGTGAGAACTTGACATGACTTGAGTCTAGATCATATTTGTATCCCCAGACTATAACACAGTACCTGGCAAATATTGGTAAACAGCCAGTGCTTAATGAGATAATAGAAATATTAACTGTATAGAACAAACCTACTAACTCCCAGTATGTGTGGTCCATGAAATACAAGACTCTGTGCTGAATCCTGTCCAGTGATTTACAAATAGTCAACCATCCACATCAATCAGGGATTTAGGTTGAAACAAAACAGTTATTTCAATCTACTTTAACAGCATTCCACAGCCTGGGCGGCTTAAACAATGCAAGTTTATTTATTGCAGTCCTGGAAGATGGAAAGTCCAAGGTCAAGGCATCTGCAGATCTAGAGTCCAGGAAGGGTTCTGTTTCTGTTCTGTGAATTGAATTCTTCTAACTGTATCCTCACATGGCCTGAGCAGAGATGGTGGGGTGGGGACAGGAGGCAAGTTCTCAGGTGCCCCTTCTCATAAGGGCACTAATCCCATTCAAAAGGACTCCACCCTAATAATGTAATTGCCTCTCAAAGATCCCATCTGTTAATGCAATCCAACTGGGACTTAGGGTTTCAACACATGGATTTGGGATGGGGGGAGCACAAACATGCAGTCTATAACAGACAACTAGAGCTACTTTAGGCAGAAACAGAAGCATTTACTGAAAAGATAGGGAGTGATTTGCAAACGTCCAGAAAGGCTGGAGAACCAAACACAAATGATAGAAATGAGGAGAGACTTACCAGTCAGAACCACAGTAAAACAGAGCAATAGAACTAGTCTAGGGAGAATCTGAATGTAGTATCCCCTGCTGCCTGCAATTGCAGTGCAGGATGCCCACCACGGTGGGGCTACCTCTAGTAATTTTACATTCCTGCTAAGTCTGCTGTCCATCAGAAAATAATATTCTTTACTCCCATCACTAATCCTGATACACTTTTCTGGGCTGATAAGTTAATTTGCAGACCTTAACTCTCATTTCCCCAGGAGCTTGGAAAGTTAAATCTGGACCCCTATTAACCTTCAGTGACAGGCAGGGATTATGTAAACATGAACAAAAGGTTTAAGTTCTGGACAACCAAAAAAAAAAAAAAAATGTCAGATGTCCATTATATAACACTTTCATATTTTGACCACTGACACCTCATTTGCATTCTAGGTCTAAGGGTATACTCAGTTCAGAGAACAGGAATGGATTTTCAGATTCCTCTTCAGAATCCAGTCTCAGGAACAACTAGCTATAAGCCCAAGGCTCTCAACACGGATGGCAGTTCTTCCCCAGGAAGCATTTGGAACTGTATGAAAACCTTTTATAAATTTATTGTGAGGCCTTAGTAGAATTTCCCATTGTGAGAAAGAAGTAAAAGAAACCTGCAGTGCACAGAACACACGAGGTAGCAAAGCATCGTTGCAGTTCCTGTGCCCATGTAGTCCTGAGGAATGTTGGACCCTGTCACCCAGGGTGGAGAGCAGCTGTCACTGCATGGCTAGTGCCACACTCCACTTGGGGACCCAGAGCCAAGTCAACTGGAACCTTGGGGAGTTTCAGAAGCAAACTTCATTATCTGTATCAGGCAAGAAGAAAGGAGACTAGGTTGTACTGAAAATATTCCCACAACAGAGTCAAATGTGGATTTGGAACATGGTCTATCACACTTAAGTTTTTTCATGAATTAAGGGGACCCTTTGAGAGTAGTTCAGGCTGTAGGCAACTATAGACCTAAGAAGTCTCTAGACTCAACACTGCTTAACCTACCTCTAGTTGTCAGGGGAAATTTCATCCTCATATGAATTCATTATCATCTTCATTTCCTTTGATTTTCCATGCTGTCCATATGTGTCCATATGTGTGTGTGTGTGTGTGTGTGTGTGTGTGTGTGTTAATACATGAGTCTCTAGATATTATGTAGCTGTGTTGTGTTGTGCTATGCTTAGTTGCTCAGTCATGTCTGACTCTTTTCAATCCCATGGACTGTAGCCCACCGCTCCTCTCTCCATGAGGTTTCTCCAGGCAAGAATACTGAAGTGGGCTGCCATGCCCTCCTCCAGGGGATCTTCTCAACCCAGGGATCAAACTCAGGTCTCCTGCATTGCAAGCAGATTCTTTACCATCTGAGCCACCAGGGAAGTCCATTATGTAGCTAGGAAGATTTTATTAAATACAGTTCTTTCACATACAAAGGAAAAGACCCAGCAAGATGGTAGGAGGGGCAAAATCACATTTAGAATCAAACCCCATACCCCCCAGAGATGCTCAGAGGACTCAAACAAAACCTTGTGCCCACCAGGAGATTCCACAGAGACTGAGCCAGACCTGCTTTTGAGCATTTGTTTGAGTGTCTCCTGTGGAGGTACAGGTCAGCAGTGGACTGCTGGAGGTGTAACCCCACCATAGAACAATCAGAACTTACACAGGACTGGGGAAACAGACTCTTGGAGGGCACAAATAAAACCTTGTGCACACCAGGACCCAGGAGAAAGGAGCAGTGACCCCACAAGAGACTGACCCAGACTTGCCCATGAGTGTCCAGGAGTCTCCAGCAGAGGCTTAGGTTGGCAGTTGCCTGCTTCAGGGTCAGGGGCACTAAGTGAGGCAGTGCATGCATGAGACCTTTTGAAGGAGGTCTCCATTATCTTCATTCCCTTTGCCATAGTTTGGCCTCAGGTCAGGGAGGGAACACAGCCCCAGCCATCAACAGAAAACTGAAGCAAAGATTGAGAGTTGGACTATAAAGAAAGCTGAGTGTCAAAGAATTGATGCTTTTGAACTGTGGTCTTGGAGAAGACACTTGAGAGTCACTTGGACTGCAAGGAGATCCAATCAGTCCATCCTAAAGGAAATCAATCTTGAATGTTCATTGGAAGGACTGATGTGGATGCTGAAACTCTAATACTTTGGCCACCTGATATGAACAGCTGACTCATTTGAAAAGACCCTAATGCTGGGAAAGATTGAGGGCAGGAGGAGAAGGGGATGACAGAGGATGAGATGGTTGGATGGCATCACTGAATCAGTGAACATGAGTTTGAGTAAACTCAGGGAGTTGGTGATGGACAGGGAAGCATGGAGTGCTGCAGTCCATAGGATCACAAAGAGTCAGACATGACTGAGTGACTGAACTGAATTGAATTCANAAGGGGATGACAGAGGATGAGATGGTTGGATGGCATCACTGAATCAGTGAACATGAGTTTGAGTAAACTCAGGGAGTTGGTGATGGACAGGGAAGCATGGAGTGCTGCAGTCCATAGGATCACAAAGAGTCAGACATGACTGAGTGACTGAACTGAATTGAATTCACATGCTAGATTGCGATGTAATTTGTAGCATTAATGGCAGTTGTGTTCACAATTGTGGCCAATTTTAGTCACCATGCTATTTATTCTGAATAAGGTATAAATAAGTGTATGTGTAAATACATATACACATATGTCTATAAACACACATAGAAACACCTGGAATAACAGGCAAATTTGGCCTTGGAATGCGGTATGAAGCAGGGCAAAGATTAATAGAGTTTTGCCAAGACAATGCACTGGTCATAGCAAACACCCTCTTCCAACAACACAAGAGAAGACTCTACACATGGACATCACCAGATGGTCAACACCGAAATCAGATTGATTATATTCTATGCAGCCAAAGATGGAGAAGCTCTATACATTCAACAAAAATAAGACCAGGAGCTGACTGTGGCTCAGATCATGAACTCCTTATTACCAAATTCAGACTTAAATTGAAGAAAGTAGGGAAAACCACTAGACCATTCAGGTATGACCTAAATCAAATCCCTTATGATTATACGGTGGAAGTAAGGAATAGATTTAAGGGCCTAGATCTGATAGATAGAGTGCCTGATGAACTATGGAATCAAGTTAGTGACATTGTGTGGGAGACAGGGATCAAGACCATCCCCATGGAAAAGAAACGCAAAAAAGCAAAATGGCTGTCTGGGGAGGCCTTACAAATAGCTGTGATGAGAAGAGAGGTGAAAAGCAAAGGAGACAAGGAAAGATATAGGCATCTGAATGCAGAGTTCCAAAGAATAGCAAGAAGAGATAAGAAAGCCTTCTTCAGCAATCAATG
>SJYT01063680.1:7336-20148 GCA_006410635.1 Cephalophus harveyi
GGGGGGGGGGCTCCAAAATCGCTGCAGATGGTGACTGCAGCCATGAAATTAAAAGATGCTTACTCCTTGGAAGAAAAGTTATGACCAACCTAGATAGCATGCTGAAAAGCAGAGACATTACTTTGCCAACAAAGGTCCGTTTAGTCAAGGCTATGTTTTTTCCAGTGGTCATGTATGGATGTGAGGGTTGGACTCTGAAGAAAGCTGAGCACCGAAGAATTGATGCTTTTGAACTGTGGTGTTGGAGAAGACTCTTGAGAGTCCCTTGGACTGCAAGGAGGTCCAACCTGTACATCCTAAGGGAAATCAGTCCTGGATGTTAATTGGAAGGACTGATGCTAAAGCTGAAACTCCAATACTTTGGCCACCTCATGTGAAGAGTTGACTCATTGGAAAAGACTCTGATGCTGGGAGGGATTGGGGGCAAGAGGAGAAGGGGACGACAGAGGATGAGATGGCTGGATGGCAGCACCAACTCAATGGACTTGAGTTTGAGTAGACTCCAGGAGTTGGTGATGGACAGGGAGGCCTGGCATGCTGCGATTCATGGGGTCGCAAAGAATCGGACACGACTGAGCGAGTGAACTGAACTGAACTGAGCACGTCAAACTTTAGGGAGGACAAAAATGTCCATTGTATAATACACATTACTGAAAACATAAGAAAGGAAGTAATCTAAATGTGTCTTTAAGAAGATTCTACAAGTAAATTGTGATGTGTGATCCTGTTTAAAACAATTGAAATAAATGAACTAGAATATGGAAGAATTGGAAAGGGGGATCAAGATCACTGCAGAGTACATTCTGACATAGAGCTGGAGAGGTGACATAGCCCTGAGACAAGAGAGTGAAGGTGTACTGCTGACCTTGTCAGGTGAAAGCAGACTGCCTCCCTGCCCTCCTGTTTCAGTGACCAGGACTGCCATAACTGATTAACACATGGTGACTTTTCACAACAGGAATTTTGCTCTCTTGCAGGTCTAGAGGAGAGATGTCCAAAAATCAAGTTGTCTCCAGGGCCTGCTGCTTTTGAAATTTCGAGACAAACACTTTTCCGTGACTTTTCCTGGCTTCTGGAGCCTCTGGCATCCTTGGCACCCGTTCCCTGCCCCTGTTGATGCATCACTCCAACCTCTGCCCAGCTTTTACTTGCCCTTCTTCCTTGTGTCTTGCGTCTCTGTTTCATCTCTTCTTCTCAGAAGAACACCTGTCAGTGGATTTAGGGCCCACCTAATCCAGCATGACCTCATCCTAACTAATTCATTTGGAAAGATCCTATTTCCAGTTAAGATCACATTCTGCATTTTCAGGCAGGCATTTATTGAAGGGAAGGGGTCACTATGGAGCCCACTAGAATCCTGTTCCATGTGCTGAAGGAAATTTACTCTGCAGTTGCTGAATGTATTGTTCTGTCTATGTCAAGTAGATTCGATTTGGTTGATAGGTATAATCAATTGTAACATGGCTACAATTTTCTCTTGCATTATTGTTAAGAGAGATATGGTAAAACATCACCTATATCACCTATAATTTGGATATGTGTGTGTCTTAATCACTCACATGTGTCTGACTCTTTGCAACCCCTTGGAGTGTGCCCATCAGGCTCCTCTGTCCATGAAAGTCTCCAGGCAGGAATACTGAAGTGCATTGCCATTCTTTTTTTAAAAAATTTATTTATTTTAGTTGAAGGCTGATTACTTTACAATACTGTAGCGATTTTTGCCATACATTGACATGAATCAGCCATGGGTGTACATGTGTTCTCCATCCTGAACCTCCTCCCACCTCCCTCCCCATCCCGTCCCTCAAGGTCATCTGAGTGCACCAGCCCTGAGCGCCCTGTTTCATGTATCAAAGTCAATAAAGTCAATGCATAGTCAATAAAGTCAATGCAAAGTCAATGCAATAAAGTCAATGCAAATCAAATGCAAATGCAAAGTCAATGCAAATCAAAGTCAATAAAGTCAATGCACAGTCAATAAAGTCAATGCAAAGTCAATGCAATAAAGTCAATACAAAGTCAATAAAGTCAATGCAAAGTCAATGCAAAGTCAATGCAATAAAGTCAATGCATAGTCAATAAAGCAGAAGTAGATGTTTTTCTGGAACTCTCTTGCTTTTTCCATGATCCAGCGGATGTTGGCAAAGTAAGATGGTAGGTGTTGCAAGAGGGCATCAGAGGGCAGACACACTGAAACCATACTCACAGAAAACTAGCCTATCTAATCACACTTGACTATGCCAAAGCCTTTGACTGTGTGGATCACAGTCAACTGTGAAAAATCCTGAAAGAGATGGGAATACCAGACCACCTAACCTGCCCCTTGAGAAATCTGTATGCAGGTCAGGAAGCAACAGTTAGAACTGGACATGGAAGAACAGACTGGTTCCAAATAGGAAAAGGAGTACGTCAAGGATGTATATTGTCACCCTGCTTATTTAACTTGTATGCAGAGTACATCATGAAAAACGCTGGACTGCAAGAAACACAAACTGGAATCAAGATTGCCGGGAGAAATATCAATCACCTCAGATATGCAGATGACACCACCCTTATGGCAGAAAGTGAAGAGGAACTAAAAAGCCTCTTGATGAAAGTGAAAGAGGAGAGTGAAAAAGTTGGCTTAAAGCTCAACATTCAGAAAACGAAGATCATGGCATCCAGTCCCATCACTTCATGGGAAATAGATGAGGAAACAGTGGAAACAGTGTCAAACTTTATTTCTGGGGGCTCCAAAATCACTACAGATGGTGATTGCAGCCATGAAATTAAAAGACGCTTACTCCTTGGAAGAAAAGCTATGACCAACCTAGATAGCATATTCAAATCAGAGACGTTTCTTTGCCAACAAAGGTCGGTCTAGTCAGGGCTATGGTTTTTTCAGTGATCATGTATGGATGTGAGAGTTGGACTGTGAAGAAAGCTGAGTGCCAAAGAATTGACACTTTTGAACTGTGGTGTTGGAGAAGACTCTTGAGAGTCCTTTGGACTGCAAGGAGATCCAACCAGTCCATTCTAAAGGATCAGTCCTGGGTATTCATTGGAAGGACTGATGCCAAAGCTGAAACTCCAGTACTTTGGCCACCTCATGCAAAGAGTTGACTCATTGGAAAGGACTCTGATGCTGGGAGGGATTGGGGGCAGGAGGAGAAGGGGACAACAGAGGATGAGATGGCTGGATGGCATCACCAACTTGATGGGTGTGAGTGAGTGAACTCCGGGAGATGGTGATGGGCAGGGAGGCCTGGCGTGCTGCGATTCATGTAGTTGCAAAGAGTCAGAAACGACTGAGGGACTGATTTGATCTGAATCTTCCATTGTGTATATGTATCACTGCTTTCTTATGCATTTTTCTGCTAATGGATATCTAGGTTGCTTCCATGTCCTGGCTTATGTAAACAGTGCTGTGATGAATATTGGGGGACATGTGTCTCCTTCAATTCTGGTTTCCTTGGTGTGTATGCACAGAAATGGGATTATTTCTTTTTAATTCTGTCAGTTTTTACTTCATGTATTTTAAGTTTCTATTAGTTATAAAGAAATATAAATTTTCCTATGATTCAGGTGGATAAAACGTTTTCATTATGACATGTCCCTTTACAAATAAACGTCTTCCCAGAAGTCTAGTTTGTCTAATAATTGTTAAGGCATGTGAGCCTTGTTTATCTTAGCATGTATATGATAAAATTTTCTCCAGCATTTCCATTTCAAATTTTCTGTTAAATTAAACATTAAACATATATCAAGTTTATAATTTTGTTTTGCTTTTCCAACTGAGATTAAAATATTTTGCATTAATGGATGTGATATATTTAAGCTATATTCAGTGAGTGTAGGCTTGCCTTGAAGAGAATCCAAATAGCCAAAAACAGGACAGTTTTAGCATGAAAAAGGGTCATAAGGCTAATAAGTGTCATAGAAAGGGCTCTGCTGTTGCCCTGAGTAGAGACTCCCCACTTGTCACTTTCCCTCACAACAACAGATGAGGATGGAACAGAGGAGGAGAAAGGGCTGTGGGCCAGGAGGTCCCACCTACTGCCCAGGGAGATCTTTCCAAGGACGTCCATAGAGTCCGTGTAAGTTGTCTGCGTTTCTCTACTGTTTGCCCCACCCACACTCAGAGATTCCTAATGGACTCAGTCTTCCTGGCTCCCCTGTACTGGACTGGGATGCATCAAAGGACGATTGGCCACAAGATTGCAGCTCCTGGGACCCAGGGGGTTGTGAGTCCCAGTGCACTCGGAAGCCCAGGTCTCACCTAATTGGCCATTCGAGGCCTCAAGTCCCAGACCTGCAAATAGAGAGCATCTTCCGAGCAGAGTGACCCTCAGGGGCAGGAACCTGACATGTTGCCCAGAAGACAGATAATGTGGAGAGTCAGGTGACTGAGTCCATCCCCTGCTCTGCTTCCATCAAGACCCAGGAGTTCCTGTAGCCAGAGCCTGCTTCCCCACTCTGTCCCCTCCTCACTCTCACTTCTCTGCACAGGAAGCCAGAGGTGGACAAGGCGAGGGGCCCTCAGCACCACATCATTATCATCAGCACAGACCTGGTGAGGAGTCCTGTCCTCCCTGGGAGCACAGCGTCCTGGGTGAGCCATGCCCCTCCTGACATCACAGGAGCAGTGTGGTCATCACTCAGCAGGGCATGGTCAGCATCACTGACAGGTGAGTCCTGGGGGCCTGGATCCTGGACAACAAGGTCCCCCACTCCCCACTTCCCTGCACAGGATCAGTTAGGGCAGCATGTCTGAGCTTAACAAGAGTAGAAATAATCAGGGGTCCTTGTACAAAGGTGGATTTTAAGTCAATGGCCTGAGATCCTGAACCCAACCAGCATCAGGCACTCTTGGTGCTGCAGGAGCTCAGATCACACTTGAGTGATGAGAGTGCAAGGAAAGGATTCAGGACACAGTCACTACAAATATTCAATAGATCCTCGAAAGCAGCGCTGGGTGTCTCTGCTTCACCCTGGAGGTGTTTGTCAGCCTCAACTCAGAGGCAGATTTACTGAAGCCACTGAAGTAGCCCTACTTGGTCATCTCAGCAAGCCAGAAGAATGTGTTTGTTCAGTTTTAAGCTTGGAAGCTTGGCTCCCCAGGTGAAAATGCCAAGCAGTCCTCATGTGCTCCCCAGGCATGTGAGGAGTCACTGTTGTGAAGACTCAAGGCCCCTGTGGTGGATGAATTGTCCCAGGAAACAGCCAAATAAATTAAACTGGGAACCCTCAGGGATATAACAGCAAGGTCACCAAATCTAGGGATAGTGAGTGAAGACAGTCACTCTGGTCACGTTGAGATTATTATGAGGTGAGGACCTGGGCAGGCAGACAGGGTGTGTGTGTTTGTGTGTGTGTGTGTGCAGGACAGGCCTCGGCGCATAGGGCTTGGTGGCCAATATGTGTAGAGCTGCACCCTGTCCAGCCTCAGTGCGTATATCCAAATTCAAATTTGAGTGGACCATACCTGCACATGTCAGACAGACTGTCCCCTTCTGCTCTCGTGAGAGGATTAGACTTAAGTCTCCCAGGAAAGGAAAGCAGGACCACTAACCCTGGTAACTTGCAACACTTTTGGTTGCAAAGTACGGGCTCTTACAGATCATCTTCCAAGAGAACTTCAAGCTAAGAGGGAACGTGGGGTCATCACTCCTCCACAGGCATCACTGACCACCCAGCCTCTGACTGCACACACCCAGTGCATGGGAGCTCGCTCCCTGCAAAGGCAGCCTGCTGCAAAATGCTGCAGACCTGCCCTCTAGGAACTGTGGGGTTTGCTCTGACATAGATTACATCCTCTCCCTAATCCTCCTCGCTGTCCTGAGCAGCACCGTTGCGCTGTGCCCACCCTCCTCCCACAGCTTCCTCTCTAAGTTACATCTCCCAAGCATTCCTCTGGCCACCACACAGCAGGTCCCCATGACCCATGACGGTGTGGTGGTAAGCCTGGTCTACTGTGGACAAGGGAGGTCTGGGCTGTGACAGGGACACGAGCCAGCACCCAGCAGGAGGACCCAGTCACTGAGCAGATGTGAGTTCCAAATAGGAAAAGGAGTACGTCAAGGCTGTATATTGTCTCCCTGCTTATTTAACTTCTATGCAGAGTATATCATGAGAAATGCTGGGCTGGAAAACACTGGGATTAAAATAATTTGTATGAATGGATGTGATATATTTATGCTATATTCAGTGAGTGTAGGGCTGCCTTGAAGAGAATCCAAATAGCCAAAAACAGGACAATTTTATCATGAAAAAGGATCATAATTGTAATAGGTGTCATTGAAAGGGCTGTGCTGTTGCCCTGGGTACAGACTCCTCACCTGTCACTTTTCCTCACATCAACAGATGAGGATGGACACGAGGAGGAGAAAGGGCTGTGGGCCAGGAGGTCCCACCTGCTGCCCAGGGAGATCTTTCCAAGGACGTCCATAGAGTCTGTGTAAGTTGTCTGCGTTTCTCTACTGTTTGCCCCACCCACACTAAGGGCTCCCTAATGGACTTCAGTCTTCCTGCCCCTCTGTACTGGACTGAGATGCATCAAAGGACGATTGGCCACAGGATTGAAGCTCCCGGGACCCAGGGTATTGTGAGTCCCAGNGTCTGTGTAAGTTGTCTGCGTTTCTCTACTGTTTGCCCCACCCACACTAAGGGCTCCCTAATGGACTTCAGTCTTCCTGCCCCTCTGTACTGGACTGAGATGCATCAAAGGACGATTGGCCACAGGATTGAAGCTCCCGGGACCCAGGGTATTGTGAGTCCCAGTGCACTCAGAAGCCCAGGTCTCGCCTAATTGGCCATTTGAGGCCTCAAGTCCCAGACCTACAAATAGCATCTTCCGAGCAGAGTGACACTTAGGTGCAGGAACCTGACATATTGCCCAGAGGACAAATAATGTGCAGAGTCAGGTAACTGAGTCCATCCCCTTCTCTGCTTCTATCAAGACCCAGGAGTTCCTGCAGCCAGAGCCTGCTTCACCTCTGTGTCCCCTCCTTCCTCTCACTTCTATGCACAGGAGGCCAGAGGTGGACAAGGGAGGGGCCTCTCAGCACCGCATCATTATCATCAGCACAGACCTGGGTCAGGAGTCCTGTCCTTCCTGGGAGCAGAGTCCTGGGTGAGCCATGCCCCTCCTGACATCACAGGAGCAGTGTGGTCATCACTCAGGAGGGCATGGTCAGCATCACTGACAGGTGAGCCCTGGGGGCCTGGATCCTGGAAAACAAGGTCCCCCACTCCCCACTGCCCTGGGCAGGGTCAGTTAGGGCAGCAGGTCTGAGCTTAATGAGAATAGAAATAATCAGGGTCCTTGTACAAAGGTGGATTTTAAGTCAATGGCCTGAGATCCTGAACCCAACAAGCATCAGGCACTGCTGGTGCACAGGAGCTCAGATCATGCTTGAGTGATGAGAGTGCAAGGAAAGTATTCAGGACACAGTCACTACAAATATTCAATAGATCCTCGAAAGCAGCGCTGGGTTTCTCTGCTTCACCCTGGAGGTAATTGTCAGCCTCAACTCAGAGGCAGGTTTACTGAAGCCACTGCAGTAGCCCCACTTGGTCATCTCAGCAAGCCAGAAGAATGTGTTGGTTCCATTTCTCAAAACAGGCTTGGAGACTTGGCTTCCCAGGTGAGAATGCCAAGCAGTCCTCATGTGCTCCCCAGGCATGCAAGGGGTCACTGCTGTGATGACTCAAGGCCCCTGTGGTGGATGAATTATCCCAGGAAACAGTCAAATAAATAAAGCTGGGAACTCTCAGGGATATAACAGCAAGGTCACCAAATCTGGGGATAGTGGGTGAAGGTGGTCACTCTGGTCACTTTGAGATTATTATGAGGTGAGGACGTGGGCAGACAGACAGGGTGTGTGTGCAGGACAGGCCTCGGTGCATAGGGCTTGGTGGCCAACATGGGTAGGGTAGCACCCTGTCCAGCCTCAGAGCCCATATCCAAATTCAAATTTGAGTGGACCCTGCCTGCACATGTCAGACAGACTGTCTCCCTCTGCTCTCATGAGAGGATTAGACTTAAGTCTCCCAGGAGAGGAAAGCAGGACCACTAACCCTTGTACCATGTAACACTTTTGGTTGCAAAGTATGGGCTCTTGTACATCATCTTCCAAGAGAACTTCAAGCTAAGAGGGAACGTGGGGTCATCACTCCTCCACAGGCATCACTGACCACCCAGCCTCTGACTGCACACCCCCAGTGCACGGGAGCTCGCTCCCTGCAAAGGCAGCCAGCTTCAACAGGCTGCAGACCTGCCCTCTAAGAACTGTGGGGTTTACTCTGGCATAGATTACATCCTCTCCCTAATCCTCCTCACCTTCCTGAGTGGCACTGTGGCCCTGTGCCCGCCCTCCTCCCACTGCTTCCTCTCTAAGTTGCATCTCCCAACCATTCCTCTGGCCACAACACAGAGGGTCCCCATGACCCATGACGGTGTGGTGGTCAGCCCGGTCCAGTGTGGACAAGGGAGTTCAGGCCTGTGACAGGGACATGAGGCAGCACCCAGCAGGAGGACCCAGCCACTGAGCAGATGTGACCATGTTGGAGGCTCCCACGGCTCCAAGCAATGACTATACGAGATGTGCTGAGGAGCCAGGGCCAGAGAAGTAAGGACAGGAGGAGGACATCCCCACATCCCAAATGTGTCACAGCCCCTGTCCTGCTGCTTCTCAGGCCATGAAGCTTGGCTGTCCCTTCCCCATTAATTGTCCGCTATCTGTACATTGCAAGAAAAAAATCCCTACATTCTCAAGGAAGCACACAGCTCTGCTGATGTTTGTCATCATGCCAAGATAGATCTCAGGGTCTGCAGGAAAGATAGACAGAGCACCCCTGTAGCCTGGTGTCCCCTCCTCATATTTTTAAACATCGGGACATTGGCTTGAGGCCCCTTGAGATCCTCAAGGATGCACAGTGCTCTGCAGACAGAATGAAGCTGTGGTCCAGGTTCACATATTGATGCTACATGGGGCTCAGGGTCTGCAGGACAGACTGAGAGAAATTTTCCTGATTGGTGCTGGTTCCTGCTCTGGTCCCAGCCTGGCCTGGAGGTACAATCACCAGCAACACACCACCAGGCTGGCATGAGGTGTTCAATAAATATTTATAAAATCAGTGAATGAATTAATTAATAAGGCAGGAAAGTGCAGGATTAGGTACTTGAGTGAGGAGTGGACATTACACAGCTCAGGAACATCCCTATGGAGATGGAAAGCATTTATTGAGAAGAGACAGAGGAGATTGCAACACTCCTCACACTTCAAGTTTTCAGCCCCCAAAGCTCCTGGCAGCCACTACACACCCCATAACAGCAGCTCAAAGTCACCCAGAGAGAGTGAATGTCCATATTTATGCATTAATGAATCAGGGGAAATGTTCCCTTTTCAGGTCAGTCCATACTCATCTGGAAGCAGAACTCAGGAGCCGGTGGTCTCTTGGTCAGTGGGCAGCGAGGTGCTGAAGGTCCATGATCTCCAAGGCAGGACGATCATGTGACATTGACCTGCTCCCCCTCCCTGCCTCCCACCTGCTCTCTGCACTCTGCCCCGAGTCATGGTCAGGGCCATGCCACCCCACAGAAACGGAAACCTCTCAGTGATGCCTCTGCAGGAGTTTGTGCTGGATGGGTTTGGGAGTGGTCCACAGACCCAGGCCCTGCTCTTTGCTCTGTTCCTGGCCCTGTACATGGTGGCCGTCCTGGGGAACCTCACCATGATCATGGTCATCACGCTGGATGCCCATCTGCACTCCCCAATGTACTTCTTCCTCAAGAACCTCTCCTTCCTGGACTTGGGCTACTCATCTGTCATCTACCCTAAGATGCTCACTGACCTCCTTTCCTCCTCCAAGGTCATCACCTTAGGGGGATGTGCCACCCAGTTCTTCTTCCTCTCCCTGCTCGTCACCACGGAGACTCTCCTCTTGGCCGTGATGGCCTATGACTGCTTTGTGGCCATCTGCAGCCTCCTGTGCTACCCAATCTCCATGTGCCCCTCGGTCTGTGCCCGCCTGGTGTTGGGCTGCTACTGCGGGGGCTGCCTCAACTCCATCCTGCAGACCAGCTTTACATTCAGCCTCTCGTTCTGCAGCTCCAATCACATTGACCACTTCTTCTGTGATGTGCTGCCTCTGCTCAAACTTGCCTGTGCAGACACTACCATCAGTGAGCTGGTCATGTTTGGCCTCTGTGGCCTCATAATTGTGGGCACCATATTCATGGTCCTCGTCTCCTATAGCTACATCACAGTGACCATCCTCAGGATGCACTCAGGAGGAGGGAGACACAAGCTCTTCTCCACCTGCGGATCCCACATGACAGCCATGTCCCTCTTTTATGGGACAGTGTTTGTCATGTATGCCCAGCCGGGAGCTGTGGCGTCCATGGAGCAGGACAAAGTGATCTCCGTCTTCTACACCCTGGTCATCCCAATGCTCAACCCCCTCGTCTACAGCCTGAGAAACAAGGAGGTGAAGGATGCCCTACGGAGACTGGGGCAGAGACACAGCCACATGACGGATGGTGACCAGAGAGACTGCTTGTTTTGAGACAGGACAAGAGGGCTCCTGGAAAGGTACAGACTTTGGTTTGAGGAATTCATTCCTTATTCATCAAACTCATTTTTTTCATCCAAATTTTCATTCAGCCCTTTGTGGAGCACTGCATGGAGCATGCATTGCAAGTATGAGATGCAATAATGAACAAGGCTCTCTTGCCAGCAGAAAAGCAACAGTGCAAAGATGGAGCAAGGCCATAATCTTGAACTCTGGGTAACACTGGGCAGCATCATGAGCAGAGAATCTTTGAACAGTCCAGATGTCCCAAGTTCAACATCCTCCAGTGAAAATACATAGGCTAGACAGATTTTGAGGCCTCTCCCTTCAAGTTGTTCCTGAACCTAATGTAAGTAAGTGTTCAGCTATCTCCCCTGGACCACCTACAAGGAGGGCCTTAGGACACAGCCTTGGAGATGGCCTGGGCATCCCCACAGCCAATTAGGGGAGTTAGGAAGACCATGCTTCCCCTCAACCCTGCAGCAGGGCTGTTCCTCCCCTCCCCCTTCTGTTCACTGATGCCATCACCCAACAAGGCAGCAGGGAGCACCTGCACTCCTGCTTCAGATGCTCCTAGTGCTCCCTGTCCTGGGTTTCTCCCCTCAGACAGCAGCTGGTTGCTGCAAGGAGTCAACATGATGCCTGACACCCAAAGTTCACCATCCAACCTGACAGGTGACACTGTCCTGACTACTTGTGACCCTAAGAAATGGGGCCCTGTCAGCACAGACACCTCTGAATAAGGATGGAGGTCCGAGTAGCTGAAGCAGAGAGCACATGGTAGAGAGAGGTGGTGCACTTTCTTGGTGGCGAGCACAGCTCCCTGCTCTCTGTCCCACACTCCCTGGGAGCCTGGCCCCTCAGGCATAACCTGCCCGTTCAGAGCTCCATCCGCATTCTCTGTGGCCCCAACACACAGCCTGGATGCAGAGCCCAGTGACCTCCTTAACTGGCCTCCCTTTGGTAGAGTCATCCTCTCCCATGGTCACTCCCAGGAAGTTGTCCTCTGGAAGAAGGGTGGTCTGTACCTGGTAGGGGCAGGGGGACGTGCCCTGTGTCTCTGATCACAGCTCTCAATCTTCTTGCTTCTTTGCTCAGGAGACATGAGGAGGGGCTAAGAGCCCAGTGAGCAGATTGCTTCTCTCAATAGTCAACTGAAACACACTCCAAGCTCTTCGCTCACTTGTTCCTGTTCCTTCTCATTTCTGGACTTTCTGTAAAATTGTTTCTATCTCTGCCAGTTTACTGTATTCACTTGATGTAACTCTTGTTTCTTTGAGGAGTTCTCCAGTTTTCAGCCATTACAGACACTCCTTTTCTTCTCGAGCTGTAAGAATGTTTCCCATCCTCCCTTCTTCCTCTCTTTTTCTCTACTCTGTTTCCTCCTGACCTCTTCCTCCTTTCTCTGCTTTTCCTTCTTTCTTTCATTCCATCCCCCTTCCCTCCCCAACCACCTCTCTTTCCCTCCACTTACCCCTCCTTCTTGTCTCCCACTTTCCCCACTCCTGGCTCACTTTTCCTCTACCCTTTGTTGTATTTTCTCATTTTATTTTTAGTCATTGATCCACCTGCAATGCAAGAGACCTGGATTCGATCCCTGGATTGGAAAGATTCCCTGGAGAAGGGAAAGGTTACCTATTTCAATATTCTGGCCTGGAGAATTCCATGGCCTCTATAGTTCATGAAGTCACAAAGAGTCAGACCGGACTGAGTGGCTTTCACTTTCACATGTCTTTTCACAAGACAAAACTTCAGTTGTCTTCTATTTCAATTAACATTTCAAAAGGAAATAGAAAAACAGAGTCTTTGTTTTCCTATACAAGTGGAGATTTATCATCATTATTTCATACCTAATGGTATGAAAGAAATTAGTAGTTCTTAGTAGAAAAACATTAATTATGACTTTGGAATAAGTCATGAAAGCTGATCCAATATTGCATGGAGGAGAAATTCTACAAAAGTCTAGAAGAAAATTATTTTAAGACCCTACAGATTATCTTTAGTCTGTGTTAACCTACATATCAGACTATAATGAAGATAGCTGCATAATGCTAAAAGTGGTTTGCCAGAAAATTTGGAAAACTCAGCAGTGGCCACAGGACTGGAAAAGGTCAGTTTTCATTCCAATTCCAAAGAAAGGCAATGCCAAAGAATGCTCAGACTACCGCACAATTGCACGCATCTCACACGCTAGTAAAGTAATGCTCAAAATTCTCCAAGCCAGGCTTCAGCAATACGTGAACCGTGAACTCCCTGAT
>SJYT01063680.1:23210-34334 GCA_006410635.1 Cephalophus harveyi
CATTCCAGGATGTCTGGCTCTAGGTGAGCGATCACACCATCGTGATTATCTGGGTCATGAAGATCTTTTTTGTATAGTTCTTCTGTATATTCTTGCCACCTCTTCTTAATAGGTTCTGCTTCCGTTAGGTCCATACCATTTATGTCCTTTATTGAGCTCGTCTTTGCATAAAATTGTCCCTTAGTATCTCTAACTTTCTTGAAGAGATCTCTAGTCTTTTCCATTCTTTTGTTACCCTCTATTTCTTTGCATTGATCACTGAGAAAGACTTTCTTATCTCTCCTTGCTATTCTTAGGAACTCTACATTCAAGTGGGTATATCTTTCCTTTTCTCCTTTGCCTTTAGCTTCTCTTCTCTTCACAGCTATTTGTAAGGCCTCCTCAGACAACCATTTTGTCCTTTTGCATTTCTTTTTCTTGGGGATTATTTTGGTGACTGCCTCTTCTACAATGTCAGGAACTTCCGTTCTTCGGGCACTCTATCAGATCTAATCCCTTGAATCTATTTGTCACTTCCACTGTATAATTGTAAGGGATTTGATTTAGGTGATATCCAAATGATCTGGTGGTTTTCCCTACTTTCTTCAGTGTAAGTCTGAATTTGGCAATGAATTCATGTCCTGAGACACAGTCAGCTGTTGGTATTCCTTTTGCTGGCTGTATAGAGATTCTCCATATTTGGCTGCAAAGAATATAATCAATCTGATTTCAGTACTGACCATCTGGTGATGTCCATGTATAGAATCTTCTCTTGTGTTGTTGGACGAGGGTGTTTGCTATGACCAGTGCATTCTTTGGCAAAACTCTACTAGCCTTTGCCCTGCTTCATTCTGTACTCCAAGGCCAAATTTGCCTGTTACTTTAGGCATCTCTTGAATTCTTTTGCATTCCAGTCCCCTTTAATGAAAAGGACATCTATTTTGGATATTAGTTGTAGAAGGTCTTGTAGGTCTTCATAGAAGCTCTCAACATCAGCCTCATCAGCATTACTGGTTGGGGCAGAGACTTGGATTACTGTGTTATTGAATGGTTTGCCTTGAAAACTAACAGATTATTCTGTCATTTTTGAGATTGCATCCAAGTACTGAATTTAAGACTCTTTATTTGACTATGATGGCTACTCCATTTCTTCTAAGGGATTCTTGCCCACAGTAATAGATATAATCATCATCTGAGTTAAATTCACCCATTCCAGTCCATTTTAGTTCACTGATTCCTAAAATGTTGATGTTCACACTTGCCATCTTCTGTTTGACCACTTTTAATTTACCTTGATTAACGGACCTAATTTTCCAGGTTCCTATGCAACATTGGAGAAGGAAATGCAACCCACTCCAGTATTCTTGCTTGGAGAATTCCATGGACCGAGGAGCCTGGTGGGCTACAGTCCATGGGGTCGCAAAGAGTCGGACACGACAGAGCGACTTCACTTCACTATGCAATGTTGCCCTTTACAGCATCAGACTTCACTTCCATCACCAGTCACATCCACAACTGGGTGTTGTTTTTTGCTTTGGCTCCATCTTTTCATTCTTTCTGAAGTTATTTCTCCACCGATCTCCAGTAGCATATTGGGCACCTTCCGACCTGGGGAGTTCATCTTTCAGTGCCCTATCCTTTTGCCTTTCCATATCGTTCATAGAGTTCTCAAGGCAAGAATACTGAAGTGCTTTGCCAGTCCCTTCCCCAGTGGACCACGTTTTGTCAGAACACTGAGACTGTGGTTTCTAGTCTGTCTGCCCTCCGAAGGAGAAGGATAAGAGGAAGCTTCCTGATGGGAGAGACTGACTGAGGGGGAAACTGGGTCTTGTTCTGATGGGCGGGGCCATGCTCAGAAAATCTTTAATCCAGTTTTCTGTTGATGGGCAGGGCTCTGTTCCCTCCTTGTTGTTTGACCTGAAGCCAAACTATGGTGGAGGTGATGAAGATAATGGCGACCTCCTTCCAAAGGTCTTGTGCACGCACTGCCACACTCAGTGCCTCTGACCCTGCAGCAGGCCTCTGCCAACCCACGCCTTCACTGACGACTGCTGAACACTTACAGGTGAGGCTGGGTCACTCTCTTGTGGCATCACTGCTCCTTTCTCCTGGGTCCTGGTGTGCAGAGGGTTTTGTTTGTGCCCTCCAGGAGTCTGCTTTCCCAGTCCTGTGTAAGTTCTGGTGGCACTAATGTGGGTTAATGGCGACCTCCTCAAAGAGGGCTTATGCCACACCCAGGTCTGCTGCACCCAGAGCCCCTGCCCCTGCAGCAGGCCACTGCTGACCCGTTCCTCCGCAGGAGACACTCACACACAGTTCTGTCTCAGTCTCTGTGGGGTCTCTGGGTCCTGGTGGGCACAAGGTTTCTTTGAGCCATCTGAGCATCTCTTGGGGGTATGGGGTTTGATTCTAAACGCTATTTTGCCCCTCCACCATCTTGCTGGAGCTTCGCCTTTGTCCTTGGATGTGGGGTATCTGTTTTTGGTGAGATCCAACATTCTCCTTTGACAGTTGTTTAGCAGTGAGTTGTAATTTTAGCACATCCTTCTATTCCATCATCTTGAAACAGCCACCAACTATACTGCAACTTAAAAACTATTCATGTAGCAACATCAACTATACTGAAACTTTAAAACAATTTATGTGGCCAGACTCACCTGAGATAACGGACATACATAAAACACCTTAGATAATGGCTGGTATAGAAGAGACGATTGATGGATAAATATTCATTGTGGCCTGATAACTGATCATTCCAAAGAGAAATTAAATCTTTAAACTTTGTCCTTTGGTGTTTCACCACAACCAAATGTGAATGACCCAGTTTTAAACAGCAATTATAATTAAAATAATAATTTAAATACATGGCCAAAGTGTCCCCCTTGTGAGTTTGATGTCAGTATTTGTTCCTGTTAGGGCAGAAGCTCTCTTGGGCTCCTGTTCAACCACCCCAAGGGCATGGATAACATTTCCTTGAACTCCAGTCATAGCATTCACATTTCTCATCTAGGATAGGAAAAATGAAATATTCCTGTTTGTATTTTATGTTTATATATTTATATAAAAAAATCATCACCTCATATCTACTCATGGAATTCACCACAATCCAAGATAGAGAAATATTTTTGCCTAAATGCCACTGTCATTTTCCCCACTCCCAAATCTTGTTCTCCAAAGGTAATCATTATCATGACTCTATAAGTCAATGCTATTCATTCTTTTCCTTTAATTTATTTATTTTTAATTGGAGAATAATTTCTTTACAGCTATCTATTCTTGATTCAGCTTTTACATAATGAACAAATTGATTGAAAATAGAATGCACCATGTCAAAGAATGTCCAAAAACTTGAAAAAAAAAAAAAAAAAGAAGGAGGATGGGTAGGGGGAGAGAGAGGAGGAGGAGGAGGAAAAGAACCTGAAAAAATCAAGATTTCTTTTATTGACATCCCAATTGAAACTGCAGTATTGTCAAATATCTAATAGAAAAATAACTAAATTTGACTACCTAAAAATACTTTGAAAACTTATAAGAACTCATTGGCAGTAGGAAACACACATGAAAATAAGAGGAGGAGGAGGAAAAGAACCTGAAAAAATCAAGATTTCTTTTATTGACATCCCAATTGAAACTGCAGTATTGTCAAATATCTAATAGAAAAATAACTAAATTTGACTACCTAAAAATACTTTGAAAACTTATAAGAACTCATTGGCAGTAGGAGACACAAATGAAAATAAGAGGAATAGACTTAACACACTATCAAAATAAGAAAGGATGAGGAAAACAGACTCCTACTGCTGGTTGTGTTTCATTCAGTTCAGTTCAGTTCAGCTTCTCAATCATGTCCGACTCTTTGAGGCCCCATGGACTGCAGCACCCCAGGCTTCCCTGTCCATCACCAATTCCTGAAGCTTGCTCAAACTCCTGTCCATTTTTAGATCCACCTTGACTACCTGGAAGTTCTCAGTTGAGGGGAAAAAAAAGTGTCTTATGCATCTTTTGATTCAGGAATCCACATCTAGATATACACATTAGAGGTGGGGGGGAGGAGGGAAGATACATAACATAACATAATTTATTTAAAAAACAAAGAAAAAGTGAGGAAATTACTATCTTTCTAAAGATGTGTTTGCAAGCAGTTAGGCTATGTTTTCATGTTTAAAGCAATTTAAATAACTGAACTAGAAAATGGAAGGTTTGGGAAAGGTGATCAAGATCTATACAGAGTACATTTTGACATAAAGTTGGAGAGAGGGCATACTCCTAAGATAGGGGTGTGAAGGTATATATTGCTGACCTTGCCAGCTGGAAGCAAGCTCCCTTACTACCCTCTTGTGTCAGTCACCAGGACCACCACAACTAATTAACAAATCTCTAGGAAAACATTCTTCCTTGCCTCTACCTGGCTTCTGGAGACTCCTTGGCACTCCTTCCCCTGCTGCTGCTTCACTCCAACCTCTGTCCCATCTTTACATGCCCACCGCCCTGTGTCATGTCTCTATAGCATTTCCTCTTCTTGGAAGGATGCCAGTCTTTGGATGTGGGGCCAACCTAATGTAGCATGGGGCTTCCAGGTGGCTAAGTGGTAAAGAATCTGCCTGCAATGTAGGAGACGTGGATTTGATCCCTGGGTCAGGAAGGTCCCCTGGAGAGGAAATGGCAACCCACTGCAGCATTCTTGCCTGGGAAATCCAGTGGACAGAGAAACAGAGGGGGCTACAGTTCATGGGGTCACAAAAGACTCGGACACAACTGAGCAACTAAACAACATGAGCATCACCTCCTTCTAAGTAATTCATTTGAAAAAAAAAACAAAAAAACAAAAAAACCTTAGTTCAGTGATATTCTATGAGTTTCAAGAGAACGTATACTCTGCAGTTGTGATTATAGTGTTCTATCTATGCCCAGTAGATCTGTTTAGCTAATATTTTGAACCAATCCTAACATATGACTACAATTTTTCTGTTTCTTTTGTTAGTTACTGAAAGAGATGAATATCAACCATGATGGATGTTTTTCATTTCTTTTTAACTCTGCCAGTTTCTACTATGTATATTTTTAATCATATTAGCCACTTGAAATTTAAACTTTTCAGATATGCACTTGGATTGAACATTTTCATTAATAAATACCCCTTTATAAGCATTTTTTCTCCTGAAATCCTTTTTGTCTAATGATTATTGAGATATAGCTGCCTTGTTCTTTTTAAAAGAATATTTATGATACTACTTTTTCTGCTTTTTACTTTCACACTTTCTGTATTTTAATGTTACACATATATCACTTTTGTACTTTGGTTTGGGATTTCTGTCCAGGATTTAAATGTTTTGTTTTAACAGACACATTTACTCAATCTGCACGGTAGGAAGGGTCACAATGTGACTTAGAGAGGGCCGTGTCATTTCCACGGGCACAGAGTCCTGCACATCACCCTTTATCACACCAACATACCAGGATGAAGCAGAGGAAGAAGGCAGGCGGTGGGCCAGAAAGACACACCTGCAGTCCTGGGGAGGCCTTTCCAAAGAGGGCCACTGGGTCACTCTAAGTTAACTTGCTTCCCATTGGATGAACTCCAGCACTCCTGGAGGGAGAACAGGCTTCCTGACTCCTCTGTTTGGGCAGAGATGTATCAGAGGAAGTTTGGCCCCAGGACTGCATCTTCCTGGGGCCCGGGGAGTTGGGAGCCCCAGTGCACTCAGAGGCCAAGTAACAGCTAATTGGCCATTTGAGGCCACGAGCCCCAGCTGCACCACCAGGAGGGCATCTTCCCAGTAGAGGGACCTAAAGACACAGAGGCCGTGAGTACCAGCCAGCTCAGGGGACAGGACAAAGAGTTGAGTCCACCCCACTTCCTGCTTGTGCCAAGACTAAAGACCCAAGCATTTCTTGCATCAACTTGGAGTACCTGGCCTGCCTCTCACTGTGACCCCAGGTGCCTTCCTCAGAAACCTTTCCAATCACCCTTCATTGCACAGCAAGCTAGACCTGAACAGGGTGGAGAGTCCTCTGTGCCAACTCATTATCATCAGCACAGACCTGGGTCAGGAGCCCTGTCGACCCTGGGAGCAAAAGGCCCTTGGTGAGTCATGCCCCTTCTGACATCACAGGAGCAGTTCAGTCATCACTTACCTGGGTGTGGATCAGCGTCACTGGTAGATGAGTCCTGGGAGCCTGAAGCCTGATCAACACTCTCCCCCCACCCACCCACCTACTACTATGAGCCGGGGTCAGTTATGGCAGAGGTCCAAAATTTAAAGAAAGCAGAAATAATAAGGGGTCTCATATAAATGTGGGCTTTAATCTAATGCCTGAGATTCTATATTTCTGACAATCTCCAGGTGATGCTGCTGCTGTAGGAGTAAGAAGTTTACCTGAAGGACTCAAACATAGTTAATACAGTGGGGGCTTGCAGACATCACTGGACTTTTTGCTTTATCTGGGAAGGTACATCTCAGGCTCAGCTCACAAGTAGGTTTACTGAAGCAGCAACCATAGGCCCATTGAGTCATTTCAATAAGCCAAGGCAATGTGTGAGTTTGTTTTCTCAGAAACCAAGCATGGTTTCTGAGGTAAACATGTCAATCTCTACTCATGGGCTTCCTCAGACATCCTAGGGGTCACTGTTGTGATGATCAAAGGCCCCTGAGGTGGACAAACTGTGCTGGAAACAGAACAGAAACCCCAGGGGCCATAGAAGCAGGACAGCCAGCCTGGGGTGGTGGGAGATGATGGTCACTGTGGTCACAGTGAATCTGTTGTGTGTACAGCCAGGGAGGGAACAGAATGGACAGCGAAAGATTGGCCGTGATGAATGCGACTGTTTGCACGGGACAGGCGGGAGGCAAGGGTGGGTGGGTGTGGGGTGTAAGGCAGACCACCAACTCTGCTGTCAGCACCAGTTTCAAGCACATATCATACGGAACGCTGCCTGGGCATCCAGGTCAGGCCGCCCCCTCTGCCATCACGTGAGAGCTGGAGTCAAGTCTGCCACAAAAGGAAAATTGGACAAGCTACATGGTCATCTACCTTCTGATTTGTTGTAAAGAGTGAACTCTCTCAGACCACCTTCTAAGAAAACTTAAGGTTGAGAGGGAACTTCAGGGTCATCACCCCTCTATAGGCACCACTGACCACCCATCCTCTGCCCACACAACCCCACCCCCAGGCCAGCACTGTGATGCTGCAGATATGACCTCTGGAAAACAAGAAAGAGCTCTAAAATCGACGTCCACCCTCTTACTAACCCTCTTTGTCTTCCTAGGAGGCACTGTGACTCTGTATCCACCTTCCTTCACCACTCCTCCTCATTTAGGTTGGATCTTCCCCTAACCATCCCTCTGGCCATCACAGAGCTGGTTCCCATGTTCCATGTGAGTGTAGTGCTCAGCTCTGCTCAGTACAGACAAGGGAGTGCTAAGCTGAGACAGGGACAGGAAGAAGTGCCTTATGGAAGATCCAAAGGGTGCAGATGTGACAGTGTTGAAAGTGAAAGTATCAGTCACTGGGTCATGTTTGACTCTGTGACCCCATAGGCTGTAGCCTGCCAGGCTCCTCTGCCCATGGAATTCTCCAGGCAAGAATGCTGGAGTGGGTAGCCATTCCCTTCTCCAGGGGATCTTCCTGAACCAGGGATTGTACTCAGGTCTCCTACATTGCAGGGAGATTCCTTACCGTCTGATCCACCAATGTTAATGGTTCCCATTGTTCAAAGTAATCAAGCCCTCGTGGTGTGCCAAGGAGCCAGACGCATGGAGTAAGAACAGAGAGAAGACAAACCCATGTGCTGAATGTGTTAAAGTGTCTGTCTTGCTGCATCTGTGGCCATAGAGCTGGGCTGTCCCCTCTCCATAGATTGTCCAGTATCTGGACATTGCAAGAAAGAATGTTTAAAATATCAAGGATGCAGAGATCTCTAACAATGGTTGCCATCAAGGTCACAGCTCAGTGACAAAGATGCCAAGTTAAATCTCAGGGCCTGCAGGAGAGACAGGCAAAGCACCACACTAGCCTGGTGAGGGCAGGGCCCTGATATGCTTGTAGAGTAGCCTGGAGATAGAACTATCATTGAGTAACATCCTGATGGCACAAAGTGTTCAACAATTTCTGAAATTAAAGAATGAGTTAAAAAAAGGAAAGTGAAGTCTCTCAGTCATGTCTCTTTGTGACCCCATGGACTATAGCCTACCAGGCTCTTCCATCCATAGGATTTTCCAGGCAAGTACTGGAGTTGGTCGCCATTTCCTTCAGGGGCAAAAATGCAGGATAAGATACCAGAGAAGGTTCAGAAATGGCACAGCTCAGGATCAAACCCATGGGAAGGGAGAACATGTCCTTTAAAGCAAGGACAAGGAGATGGAAGCCATTCTTACACAGTAGACTCTCAGCTTGACATGAGCCCTGGAACCATCTCAGAGCAAATACAGAGTCTCCAACAGAGTGAGTGTTTCGAGCATACTTTGTTGCTGTTTAGTGGCTTGGTTGTGTCCGACTCTTTGTGACCCCGTGACTGTAAATCTCCTCTGTCCGTGAGTTTTCCCAGGCAAGAATACTGGTGTGGGTTGCCCTTCTCCAAGGGATCTTCTCAATCCAGGGATCAAACCTGAGTCTCCTGCATTGCAGGCAGAGTCTTTACCTCTCAGCCACCAAGAAAGCCCTCCAAGCACACTTAGATATTAGTAAATCAGAGGAAATGTTTGCCATTTCAGGTCATTCTGAGTTCATCAGGAGATGAACAGGGCAGCTGGTGGTCTGTTGGTCACTGGGCTGTAAGGCCTTGAAGGGTTTCTGTTTTCCAAGAGAGTGTTCCCTTTTGACTTTGACCTGCTCCCTCTCACTGCACCTCACCTGCTCTCTGCTGTCTGCTGCTTGTTGCTCAGCTGAGAGCCATGTCACCCCAAGGGGATGGAAACCTCTCGGTGATGTCTTTGCAGGAGTTTGGGCTGGATGGATTTGAGGGTGGTCCGCAGACCCAGGCCCTGCTCTTTGCTCTGTTCCTGGCCCTGTATGTGGTGGCCATCCTTGGGAACCTCACCATGAAGATGGTCATCACGCTGGATGCCCGTCTGCACTCCCCGATGTACTTCTTCCTCAAGAACCTCTCCTTCCTGGACCTGTGTTACTCATCTGTCATCACCCCGAAAGGCCCTAGTCGACTTCCTGTCCTCCAAGGTCATCACCTTTGAGGGATGTATCATTCAATTTTTCTTTTTTGCCCTACTGGGCACCACAGAGGCATTTCTCCTGGCCGTGATGGCCTATGACTGCTTTGTGGCCATCTGCAGCCCCCTGTGCTACCCCATCTCCATGAGCCCCAAGGTCGGTGCCCGCCTGGTGCTGGGCTGCTACTGTGGGGGCTGCCTCAACTCCATCCTGCAGGCCAGCTTCACATTCAGCCTCCCGTTCTGCAGCTCCAACCACATCGACCACTTCCACTGTGATGTGCCGCCTCTGCTTAAGCTTGCCTGTGCTGACACTACCATCAATGAGCTGGTCTTGTTTGTAGTCTGTGGCCCCATCATCGTGGGCACCATACTCGTGGTCCTCGTCTCCTATGGCTACATCACAGTGAATATCCTGAGGATGCGCTCAGGAGGAGGGAAACACAAGCTCTTCTCTACCTGTGGCTCCCACATGACAGCCGTGTCCCTCTTTTATGGGACTGTCTTTGTCATGTATGCCCAGCTGGGAGCTGTGGCGTCCATGGAGCAGGGCAAGGTGGTCTCTGTCTTCTACACCCTGGTCATCCCGATGCTCAACCCCCTCGTCTACAGCCTGAGAAACAAGGATGTGAACGATGCCCTGCGGAGACTGTGCCAGAGATACACAGCCACGTGATGGAGGGTGATCAGAGAGACAGTGTCCTGAGAACAAGAAAAGATGGCTTCATGGAAGGGACTGGATTTGGTTTGAGAAATTCATCCCCTATTTATCTAATTCACTCTTTCATCCAGTGTTAAATTCTACTCTTTATGGAGCACATGATGCTCCACAAACTGCAAGTGTGAGAAATAAAGATAGATAAGGCATCTTCTGCCCTTTATTGAGCCAATCTTTGCATGAAATGTTCCCTTGGTATCTCTCATTTTCTTGAACAGATCTCTAGTCTTTCCCATTCTGTTGTTTTCCTCTATTTCTTTGCATTGATCATGGAAGAAGGCTTTCTTATCTCTTCTTGTTATCCTTTGGAACTCTGCATTCAGATGCTTATATCTTTCCTTTTCTCCTTTGCTTTTCGCGTTTCTTCTTTTCACAGCTATTTGTAGGGCCTCCCCAGACAGCCATTTTGCTTTTTTTCTGCACAATTGCACTTATCTCACATGCTAGTAAAGTAATGCTCAAAATTCTGCAAGCCAGGCTTCAGCAATACGTGAACCGTGAACTCCCTGATGTTCAAGCTGGCTTTAGAAAAGGCAGAGGAACCAGAGATCAAATTGCCAACATCCGCTGGATCATGGAAAAAGCAAGAGAGTTCCAGAAAAACATCTACTTCTGCTTTATNACTTCCACTGTGTAATCATTCGGGATTTGATTTAGGTCATACCCGAATGGTCTAGTGGTTTTCCCTACTTTTTTCAATTTCAGTCTGAATTTGGTAATAAGGAGTTGATGATCTGAGCCACAGTCAGCTCCCGGTCTTGTTTTTGCTGACTGTATAGACCTTCTCCATCATTGGCTGCAAAGAATATAATCAATCTGATTTCGGTGTTGACCATCGGGTGATGTCTATGTGTAGTCTTCTCTTGTGTTGTTGAAAGAGGGTGTTTGCTATGACCAGTGCATTTTCTTGGAAAAACTCTATTAGTCTTTTCCCTGCTTCATTCTGCATTCCAAGGCCAAATTTGCCTGTCATTCCAGGTGTTTCTTGATTTCCTACTCTTGCATTCCAGTCCCCTATAATGAAAAGGACATCTTTTTGGGGGTGTTAGTTCTAAAACGTCTTGTAGGTCTTCATAAAACCTTTCAACTTCAGCTTCTTCAGCATTACTGTTGGGGCATAGACTTGGATAACTGTGATATTGAATGGTTTGCCTTGGAGAGGAACAGAGATCACTCTGTCGATTTTGAGATTGCATCCAAGTACTGCATTTCAGACTCTTTTGTTGACCATGATGGCTACTCCATTTCTTCTGAGGGATTCCT